>JAVRFV010000444.1:45000-47570 GCA_032716605.1 Paralithodes platypus
TTTCCAATCTCTCAACCGAACAGAATGACATCAACCGGTTCTGTCCAATTTCTCAACCGAACAGAATGACATCAACCTGTTCTGTCCAATCTCTCAACCGACCAGAATTACATCAACCGGTTCTGTCCAATCTCTCAACCGAACAGGATGACATCAACCGGTTCTGTCCAATCTCTCAACCGAACAGTATGTCATCAACCGGTTCTGTCCAATCTCTCAACCGAACAGAATGACATTAACCGGTTCTGTCCAATCTCTCAACCGAACAGGATGACATCAACCGGTTCTGTCCAATCTCTCAACCGAACAGAATGACATCAACCGGTTCTGTCCAATCTCTCAACCGAACAGGATGACATCAACCGGGTTTGTCCAATCTCTCAACCGAACAGAATGACATCAACCAGTTCTGTCCAATTTCTTAACCGAACAGACTGACATCAACCAGGTTCTTTCCAATCTCTCAACCGAACAGAATGACATCAACCGGTTCTGTTCAATTTGTCAACCGAACAGACTGACATCAACCGGTTCTGTCCAATTTCTCAACAGAACAGAACGACATCAACGGTTCTGTCTAATCTCTCAATCGAATAGAACATCAACCGGTTCTCTTCAATCTCTCAACCTAACAGAATGACATCAACCAGTTATGTCCAATCTCTCAACCGAACATAATGACATCAACCGGTTCTGTCCAATCTCTCAACCGAACAAGATGACTTCAACCGGTTCTGTCCAATCTCTCAACCGAACAGGATGACATCAACCGGTTCTGTCCAATCTCTCAACCGAACAGAATGACATCAACCGGTTCTGTCCAATCTCTCAACCGAACAGAACTACATCAACCGGTTCTGTCCAATCTCTCAACCTAACAGAACATCAACCGGCGCTGTCCAATATCTCAACCGAACAGAATAACATCAACCGGTTCTGTCCAATTTCTCACCCGAACAAAATGGCATCAACCGGTTCTGTCCAATCTCTCAACCAAACAGAATGACATTAACCAGTTCCCAAACCCGTTCATTAAACCAGGATTGGCCCCCTGCAATACTCGATCTCATTACTCCATTTTGTTCAGTTTTTTCAATTAATGGCCAACGCATTCAAATTGAGAGAGACAGAGACAGAGAGAGAGAGAGAGAGAATATCCGCATCCGGTATACGTTATCGATCGGCCAATGAGACACGCCTTCCCTAACCGTCTAACCCCCCACCCACCTCTGCCAGCCAATCATCATACATCTATACAACCTTCATTAGCCAATCAGATTACCACGCTTTCCCGCCAAATTTTTACCTTTCCCGCCACATTTAAGAATTTGCTGACGTAGGTGTTGTTGACGGCGCGGGCGGGATTTAGGGTTCTTTTTTCCCACCCTCTAATTTTGATTGATGTAATTAATTATAATTATAATGGAGGCAATTTTAGGATGGGGATTCATTGGTGGAGGAAGGGAAAGGGAGGGGGGAGGAAAGGAGAGGGGAGGGGGGAGGAAAGGAGAGGGGAGGGAGATTGGACGAAAAGGGAAGGACAAACGTGAGGAAATGGAATAAATAGAAGAATAAGAACGAGATCAACCAAGTGCACGAACAAAATGAGGTGCTCGTTTCTGTTTGTCAAATAACTGTATACTTAGCTATATAAATATAACGTAGGGTAATGTGGTTTGAGACATATTATTTGATTCACGACATTTAGGAAAGGCATACCGAATACAAATTCCCTTAATTGTGTCCAGTTATAGCAACAGCACATTGAAAACAGATTGTGCAAGATTAAACTCTTGCACAGGAATTAAATTCATCTTGCTATGTTGTAAAAAGGCTTAAAATAGCTGGTGCAATTCTACGAAAGATAAAAATGACCGCCATTTAGGCCAAGACTTAGTAAGCTTCCGCACGCAAGTCTAAATGTGACCTATATAGTGCACAAGCTTTAATAATAATAGCAAATGTAACGATATGATTATTCTCAAGCTTTAGTTTTCCCTTTAGAATATAAGTAGCTATGGCCTATGGGTTCAAATATGTTCCTCACGTGATCTTGATACTTGATAATTGAACTATGATTCAATCCACAAACAAAAAATTAGCCGTCTATACAAACAGTATTCTTCCCTACATACGAGATAAAGCTTACTGCTTCCTTGTGGCTTCTGACTACAAGATCTCTCTCTCTCTGTCTCTCTCTCTCTCTCTCTCTCTCTCTCTCTCTCTCTCTCTCTCTCTCTCTCTCACATCAAGAGGCTGTGCGGTGAAGAACCCACGGAGATGGTTGAGTACACCCAACTTTTAGGAAGCGGTTTTTAGCAAGAGTGGTAATATTATCTTTTCAAGGAAGATCATATAATATATATATATATATATATATATATATATATATATATATATATAAATATATATATATATATATATATCAACCTATGGTCACCTATGGTAGGGTTCGCCACTCTTCTAGTGGCACCGTGGAGCGCGCCGGCTCACGTTCTGGTTGGTGATTTGGTGCAACAGACTGTTCGAAGGGAGAGCACGCTCACCTATATAATATTTTTGTGTGTGGG
>JAVRFV010000445.1:0-15000 GCA_032716605.1 Paralithodes platypus
AATCAAATTGAGTAGAGACAGGGAATTAGCGGGAAGTGGGCATAGGACAAGAAATAGTTGAATGAAGTGAATTGTAGCAGGAGAAAAAGGTTTCCAGGCTTGACTGGAACTGCCTGAGGGTTTTTCTGATTTTAGCTGCTGAAGAGACTGGTCAGGGCAAGGTCGACAGGGGCACATTCGGGGAGGCTCCTCGCTGGCACGGGTATCATCTGCCATGTCTGGTCGGGGGCGTGTGAGGCTGGGGTGATGGTGGTGAAGGTGATGGGTGGTGGTGGTGGTGGTGGTGGTGAGTTTTTATGTCCTTGGGAGGTCTGGGAAGCCGCGTTTTAGAGCTTCCTCCACTGTTACCATGCAGGTCACGTAGTTGGTCTTGGGGTCCTTGGTGTGGAAGTAGCAGTTGCAGCCGTCTCTTTTCCAGTTCTCCATACAGTAGGACAGGAATCCGTGGAATTCAGGTATTATGCAGTCCTTGTATGCATAGCTCATGGACATGTTGAAGTCTGTTTCGAGGTGTGGATAACAGATTTCCTTGAACAGTTGCTGAGGAGTTTTTGGAGTTTTTGCTGATTGTGGTGTTGGTGGCTGGGGCTTGGAAGTTGCAGCTGGTAAGGTCTCCTTTGCTACTGCTGGTGTTTTCTTCTTCTTCATTCTTTTGGCTTTGGGGCTCGCCATCTCAATGGTGGGCATGGAGGCTGCTTCTGCATGTTGTGCTAACTCAGGTGGTGGTGTAGTGGTTGCAGTCAAAGCCGTGATTTCTGAAGGTGGTGGTGGTGGTGGTGGGAGGGCTTCCTCGACCTCCATAGGTGGTGCTGGAGTCTTGTCCTCTTCAGGGTTGCATTCTCCAGTGAAAAGGTCGATGAAGGGAGTCAGAGTCAGGACCTTCGGCTTGGTGGGTGCTGGTGGTGATGGTGCAGGCCCCTCTGAAGGTGGTGGTGGGCAGTTTTTCCTATTCAGAGGGCGAGGCAGGAGAAGTTTTGGAGCCGGTGTGTTCCTCTGCCTCGGTGTTCTCTGGTGGCTCCCTGGAAGGTTGGCTGGGATGAATATTATAGGGAGGTTGTTCTCCTTCAGGAGGGCGGGCAGAATCTGCTGCAGGAGGGAGGTGTCGTCTCCAGCCAGAGCCATAGCCGTCCTAATAACCACATCTATGATGGAAAAAGATGTGGTATTGGATTTTGGGCTCGGCCTGGTGGGTCTCCTGCTGGTTGACTCCTTCTGCCCCTCCTTCAGGAGGTCCCTGGCGTGAGTGGAGCCCTTGACAGCGGCGCCCTTTGGTCCCGTCACCTGTCTGGCTTCAGGACCTCTGGGAGCAGCCACTGCCACAAATTCCACCCTTTCTCCATCACCAAGGGAGGGCACAGCCTTAAGGGGGTTGTTTTTCTTGATGGCGCCCTTGTGGGTGAAGATGTCCTTGGTGCCGTCGTCAGGGGTGATGAAGCCGTACCCCTTCTTCACATTGAACCATTTTACAAGTCCAGCAAGGATGGGAGTTGCTGAACTCATGGTGAATGGTTGGTTGTGAGAGAGAGAGGTGAGGTAGGTGTGCTCAGGATGGGAGCTCAGAGCTGAAAAATGGGCAAATCAGCCTTATATAATGCTCTCACGGACGTACAGGTACAGGCATCACCCTTCGACAATGCCCACACGTCTTTGGAGGGATTTTCTTCTTTTTTTTTTTACACTCTCATTTAGCCCTTGACCTCTTCGTCATTTTGGTTACCAACAAAGGCTAAAGCAAGCACTGCAACGTGGAGAAAAAGCTTAAAAACCCTTGCGGATCAAGGCACAAGCCACTCCCACCAATCAGGGCCGGGCAGTCGCCTGCCCCACGGCTCGGGGAGTGTATATAAGGAGAAAAAAGCCAAAAATTTCTCCAACTGTCACAGTCACACTGACGACACACCATGGCTCGTACAAAGCAGACTGCTCGCAAGAGTACCGGAGGCAAGGCCCCTCGCAAGCAGCTGGCCACCAAGGCTGCTCGCAAATCGGCCCCTGCCACTGGAGGAGTCAAGAAGCCCCACCGTTACAGGCCCGGTACCGTGGCTCTGCGTGAGATCCGTCGTTACCAGAAGAGCACCGAGCTCCTCATCAGGAAGCTGCCCTTCCAGCGCCTGGTGCGTGAGATTGCCCAGGACTTCAAGACTGACCTCCGCTTCCAGTCCTCAGCCGTCATGGCCCTGCAGGAAGCCTCCGAGGCTTACCTGGTGGGTCTTTTCGAGGACACCAACCTGTGCGCCATCCACGCCAAGCGTGTCACCATCATGCCCAAGGATATCCAGCTGGCCCGTCGCATTCGTGGCGAGCGTGCTTAAGCCCTTGAGCTTCGATCCTCTCCTTTACCAACTCGGCCCTTCTCAGGGCCACCAAATACTTTTCCAAAAAGAGAATGATTGTAGACTGGGAATAGATAGGATTTATTATACAGTACAGTTTGTACGTGGAAGAAGATGGTTATTATCAATCAGAGACAGTGTTTGGATTTTAATTTGGCTATTTTTTATGTTATGTCATGAATGATAATTATAATCAATTCCCTGCCTCACTCCTCCCAAATGGCAGAATATCAATGTTAGTTCGACGACCTACATGAGCCACATTTTGGCAGGTAGTTATTTCTAAACATTAAATTAAATAAAGACGATTGATTGACTACCCCTACTATTTGAAATAAAAGTACTACCGAGGTGAGGGTGAGGGCTGGTCCTATATCATGAGTGAAGTTTGGTATCCTCTAGCCAACTTTTCTGTCTGTCTGTATCTTTTCCTTCTGGGGGCAGGAGGCTAGAAATCCTCCTCCCCTACTCAATTACAAACTTTACAGGTTTCTGTTCTGGCTCTGTCTTGAGTCGGCCACCCTGAGTATATAGTACAGTACATACACACTGTTTGACATGAAAAGAAAGGAGAATGATGAGCAATGCAATTGGGTTAGATGGAGGAGGAGTATGAAAGTATCAATAATAATAATATATCCTAATATTAATAATGACAACACCAACATTATTATTAGTGGTAAAATGAAGTCAACATTTTGTCTTTTTCTCGTCAATAATGTGTGGCTCCATAAGGAGCCGAGTTAAGGGGGGATCAAGTAGGAGGCAAGCTCTTTACTTGGATGAGGTGTACTTGGTAACAGCCTTGGTGCCCTCAGACACAGCGTGTTTTGCCAACTCTCCAGGGAGCAGGAGCCTGACGGCGGTCTGGATTTCCCGACTGGTGATGGTGGAGCGTTTGTTGTAGTGGGCCAGACGAGAAGCCTCGGCAGCAATACGCTCGAAGATGTCATTGACGAAGGAGTTCATGATAGACATGGCCTTGGAGGACACACCTGTGTCAGGGTGTACCTGCTTCAGGACCTTGTATATATAGATCGAGTAGCTTTCCTTCCTCCTGCGCTTTTTCTTCTTGCCGTCGCCCTTGGCAATGGCCTTCTGGGCCTTGCCGGCCTTCTTGGCGGCCTTTCCTGAAGTCTTGGGTGGCATGTTGTCTCGTCGAACAGTGGTGAGTGGGGTGAGTGCACGGGTTGTTTTTTGGCTTATATGATCTGCTGGCGGATCACAGAGCGCCACCAGCCTCGCTGTGTCTCCTCTGATTGGTTGGCGCAGGCTAGCTCTGATCCTCACATGGGTATATAAGTCATGGTATGCCGAATTTGGTTTATATGGAGAAATATCACAAAAATAATGGTACCTAGATCAGGGTATACAAAATTAGGATCACAACGGAGTGGAGTTGAAAAAAAAGATATAGAAAAGGCTACATTTAGAATTATATCAATTAGAGAACACAATGAATCCAAGACAACATGGTTTTCGAAAGTATAGAGGTACTCAAACAGCCATTGCAATAATTACAGAAATGATAGCAAAATCAAAATCTCAAGGACATCAAACTATAATGATACTTCGTGATGTGTCAAAGGCTTTTGATAAAGTCTGGCACATGGGATTGCAATATAAATTACTCAACCTTGGCCTACATACAAACATTGAAAGGCTTCTATGCTCATACCTACAGGATAGATATGCCCAAATACAAATAGGAAAGGTTTTGGGTCCCAAATTCTTATTACAAAGTGGAGTCCCCCAGGGAGGATGCCTATCCGCTCTCTTATATGCAATATACACCTCTGATATGCCACAACCAACGCCAAACAGTGAGCATGTAATCTACGCTGATGACATTACTCAAATAATCTCAGTTCCAAGTAAATCAACTAACATGGCAGTCAGAAGCGTTAAAGAGAGCGATTGAATCAATTAACACCTTCGAGAAAATGTGGAAGATAAAAACTAATTTACAAAAATTCAAAGTTATTCCACTAACTAAGAAAACCTATCCACCTCTAGAAATAAACAATAATATTATTAACTACTCAAACGAAGGTACAGTTCTGGGGTTAAAAATTACCAAAAATGGTTATCAATCCTTTGTAAGTGAAAAAGTCAGAAGATGTAAAAAAGTCCTAATGATATATCCATTTTTAAAGACACATCAATACAGACCAAAGAAAAATTATACATGGCACTTATAAGATCTGTCCTAACATACCCAGCCTCACCATTAAATAATTAGACCAAACCTAATGAACAAACTACAAGTTTGTCAAAACAAATGCTTAAAATTTATCCACAACATACACTACCCAGAACTAATCAGAAGCGAAGAGCTGCACAACCGCTCACATATGCAACCTATAAATTTAATATTACATGAACAAGCAAAAGTAACTTGGGACAAGGTGAGTTTACTAGATGTAGACACACAATTTAATCAATTATTTCCCGACATTGAACTGATCCGACATCAACCTTGTTTTTTCAAGAGCAGCTATGATGCAGCACAGCTCAACAATCCTCTTCCCATATATACCTTTAACTAGGTATTCAAGCCAAAAACTAACCTACTAAGAAGTGCTGTGTGGGGCAGCCACCTAGGTGGCTGCCCCAACCAGTGCTGTCCTACCAGCTTTTGAGTAGATATAGACATAATAAGATGTGTTGTGTGGAGCAGCCACCAAGGTGGCTGCCCCAACCAACGCTAACCTTCCAACTATTTAATCAATACACACATACTGGGATGTGCTGTGTGGGGCAGCCACCAGGGTGACTGCTCCAACCAGCATAACATTAACCTTTTCTTAATGTGGGGAGTGGATTGAGGGGTGGGAGGGAGTCATGCGGACAGTGCGCGGCGGCCCCACCGTTTGACTAGGCCTCTCCCAAGCTATCGGGGGTAGATGAGTGGTCTGAGATAACCCAAATAATGTGGTGTCTCGGACTACCATCAGACTTCCTGGGTTGGGCTGAACCACTCGTAGGCAAGTGCCAGTGCCGCTGTGGGTGGGCGTGACCAAGGTCGCGGGACTTTTTCTCGCGACGGTCAGGACACCACCTCCTTCCTTCTCTTTATGCCGCCCTCCATCTAATCATAAGCTTTTAACTAGGAATAAGTTTTAAATAATAAAAGTTTTAATGAACTCGAATTTTAAGTATCTGAAATATACAGCCATCTAATCTTGTGTGCAACTATGTTTGCATAATATTATCTATGTACAGAGTAGACTAGGTTAGCAGAATCTCTGATCACTTTCCGCTGCTGGGTTCTCGTGATCTGTCCGGTGGGATAATACAATATCCCGCCGATCAGAAGCGGGGGCTTGGTCGGGGGAGTGCTTGGGAGGACGCTTATACACTGAATCTCTGAACAGCATTTTTGGGAGGCTTGTCGGGCGGGAATTGGTGCGATACTGCATCTAGCCTGTTTTTGCCGGACAAGCTTCTTCGTCGGGTGTGTTCGGAAGGATGTGATTTAAATAAATATTCATTGGATTTAATATTGAAGTGAGAGTAATGAGTGGCAGCACCTAGAGGAGCTGAGCTGTTCTGGACCGAGCTAATTGCTACGTATCCACGAATTATAGGATACATTATTAAGAAGTAAAAACAGGCATACAATGACACACCACCGACTACAATGAAACGACTATTAATATATCATATATGTATAGTAAAGAAATAATGGAGCATTCTGGTTGAGCCCGGAACCTATTTTACTCTTCTACTTTATTTCTAACTTCTCTCTTTACCTTGTTCTTATACCAATCCCACAAACCCTCCAATCAAAATATCCAAAATATCTTCAACTCCCATGCTCCCCAATTCCTCCCAAATATATTTGTAATAGTTGCTTATATCTTTACTCCAGCCATCGGTCGGTCGGTTTGGTTTATTCCTGATTCTTCGGTCGTCGCAGACCGAATTACTATACAAGCATCATGTCTGGACGTGGCAAGGGCGGTAAGGTGAAGGGCAAGTCAAAGTCCCGCTCCAGCAGGGCTGGACTCCAGTTCCCCGTCGGCAGGATCCACCGTCTGCTGCGTAAGGGCAACTATGCCGAGCGTGTCGGTGCTGGCGCCCCCGTCTACCTGGCCGCTGTCATGGAGTACCTGGCTGCTGAGGTGCTCGAGCTGGCCGGTAATGCTGCCCGTGACAACAAGAAGACCCGTATCATTCCCCGTCACTTGCAGCTGGCTATCCGCAATGACGAAGAGCTGAACAAGCTTTTGTCTGGTGTCACCATTGCCCAGGGAGGAGTTCTGCCCAACATCCAGGCTGTGCTTCTGCCCAAGAAGACCGAGAAGAAGTAAATCCTTCGTCTTGGCCCTCTTATCCTATCATCGGCTCCTTAAGGAGCCACAAATGATTTCCTGAAAAAGAGAATGACAGACTGTTTTAAATTAGTGGTAGTAGTTGTTTTTGTTGTTCACTTGAATTCACAGTCAATATCCTCTAATCCTAACCATAATGTCATGCACTGCATCTGCATCCTTTAAAAAAAAAAAAAAAAATGCATTGGGAGTGGTAACATAATATAAATTATACAAACATTGATCGATTATATGCGAAAACAAAAGGAAAACGTTTGTGCTGATTTCATTGTAGTAATGATATGTGCTAAGTTAGTTAATTAGAGCGTAATGGAAGGCAAATATTTCCTTAGCATAATCGAATATTCCCAGGTTTGATAGAATACAATAATTCACCCAATTATTAGCACAGACAAATACAATAAGGTACTATGCATGTGAATCCACATTGTCATTTAATTTAAGGTACCAGATTATATTATAGCAAGGACAAACACCAAAAAAAAAAAAAAAATCTCTTGATAGTTTCTCACCTGTTTAGGTACTTTACCTGTGTTTAAAGTCTTCACACCTATTGTAGAAGTTAGGTTCGCTTTGTCAAAGAAAACGTTTAAGGGGTAACTGTTCCAGTGTGATACTGAGTAAAAGTTGAAAGGATTTGGTGATTAGTATGATTTAGTGAGTTGGGCCTATAATTATTAGGCCTTGTATTTGGGGTTGGGTGTGTTGGGGTGTCTGTCTGCCTGTATGTATGTATGTATGCATCAGGGAAAGAGGAAGGACTTGGGCATTATAGTACCCGTGAGTCATATTAAAAAAAAAAAAAATAGTGGGAGCAGCTTATGGCTATTTGAATGGTGGGACCTACATTGGAATATGCGGCAGTTAGAGAAAGTACAGAGAACTGCAACTAACATGATTCCAGAACTAATTAAGGGAACTGTCATAGGAAGAGAGATTAGAGAGATTGAACTTGCTAACAGTAAGGGAAAGAGGGGATATGATTATGATGTATACATGTGTTAGGGGATTGGAAAGGATAGCCAAGGAGGACTTTATCGAAGAGGACTGGCAAGTTAAAGAAAGGCAGAGGTTAAGGAGATGTGAGGAAATACAGCTTTCCATATAAAAGTGTTAATGTGTGGAGTCAGTTGGATGATGAAGTGGTGGGTGCGGGGAATATCCAAATTTTAATTTAAAAGGCAAATCAGATGATAGAATACGAGCCTCAAAACTCAATTCCTGTATACTACAATTAGGTGAGTACATACATACATACATACATACATACATATGAAGGAATGAAATGTCTGGCCATATTGGCTACCTAGTTATATAATTAATGATGGTACTTATACTCCAAATATGTTGGGGCATATTATATGGCATAATTATTATATTATATATATATATTATGCCATATTATACGGTGTTGATGGAACTCCTCTTTCATTTGCGTGGCTTCCCTGACTGACTGTTTCAATTTGAGCTTCACCTAGACAGAGAGTAATCCAGCTAACTCTCAGAAACACCTCTTCCTGTGTCAAGCACACCACACTTTTTTCCAACACACCTAGTGTAAATGACACTCCAACGTACCTTCATTTTCAGCTGACTCTCTCCATCAACCTTAGATAGAGAGATAGATAGATAGATAGACAGATAGATAGATAGTTAGTTAGTTAATTCTTTATTTCATAAAAGGTTACATGGTAACATTTTACATATATACAGATTGACTCAGACTCAAATCTTTATTTCATAAAAGGCAACACAATTAACTTTTTACATATATACAATAGAGATAACAGTAACCTAATACATTACTGCATTCTAGGTTCATGGTTTTGTACAAACATTAATCTAGGTTAGGTTAGGTTAGGTAGCTAGATAGATATAGATAGATAGAGAGATAGATAAATAGATAGATGGATAGGTAGGTAGATAGATAGAAAGATATATAGATAGATATATTGATAAATAGATAGATGGATAGGTAGGTAGATAGATAGAAAGATATATAGATAGATAGATGGATGGATGGATGGATAGATAGGTAGATAGATAGATAGATAGATGGATGGATGGATGGATAGCTAATTTGATGTATGTATGTAGGTAGGTAGGTAGGTAGGTAGGTAGGTGGATGGATGGATAGCTAATTTGATGTATGTAGGTAGGTAGGTAGGTAGGTTAGGTTAGGTTAGGTAGGTTAGGTTAGTAGTGTAGGTAGGTAAGTAGGTGGATGGATAGGTAGGTAGGTATAGGTAGATAGATAGATAGATAGATAGATGGATGGATGGATGGATGGATAGATAGATAGATAGATAGATAGATACTGTAGATGGATGGATAGCTAATTTGATGTATGTATGTATGTAGGTAGGTAGGTAGGTAGGTAGGTAGGTAGGTGGATGGATGGATAGCTAATTTGATGTATGTATGTATGTAGGTAGGTAGGTAGGTAGGTAGGTAGGTAAGTTAGGTTAGGTTAGGTAGGTTAGGTTAGGTTAGTTTAGTTAGGTTAGGTTAGGTAGGTAGGTTAGGTTAGGTTAGGTAGGTAGGTAGGTAGGTAGGTAGTAACAGTAGGTAGGTAGTAGGTAGGTAGGTAGATTGATGGATGGATAGGTAGGTAGTAGGTAGGGTATGGATAGATAGGATAGATAGGTAGGTAGGTATGGATAGGATAGATAAATAGATAGATAGATAGATGGATGGATGGATGGATGGTATGATGATAGATAGATGATATAGTAGATAGATAGATAGATAGATAGATAGATTAGATAGGATGGATGGATGGATTGATAGCTAATTTGATGTATGTATGTATGTAGGTAGGTAGATAGGTATAGGTAGATGGTAGGTAGGTAGGTAAGTAGGTAGGTAGGTAGGTAGGTAGGTGGATGGATGGATGGATAGCTAATTTGATGTATGTCTGTATGTAGGTAGGTAGGTAGGTCGGTAGGTAGGTAGGTAGGTAGTATAGGTAGGTAGGTAGGTAGGTAGGTAGGTAGGTGGATGGATGGATAGCTAATTTGATGTATGTATGTATGTATGTATGCAGGCAGGCAACACATTTGTCAAAGAATAAATGCATTCATAAAGAAACAGTTATATAATAATTGTAGAGAAAGACACCAACCTAGGCTATAAACAATTTGTATAGCAGCCTTACTGCTATAGAAAGAGATGAACCAGTTTCTAAAACTGTAAACCCAAAATGTGTTGACCTCAGACCATTTTCGTGAAGTTATTAGTGAGTTGGGCCTCTATATTAGGCCTTGTATTTGGGGAAGGGTGAGATAGGGATCTGCCTTGTATGGGCCAGACTCCGATTTTCTTATGTTCTTATGACTGTGTCGACATCTCCATGTCTTTATTGCGAGAGTAACTTCGTTGTCTATTCGTCCATCATTCATTCATTCATTCATTCCTGACATAAATCATTGGTATTTGGCTTAACTTTTTGTATAGATGCAACAGTATAATAATATACAGGCAAACCTACTGTCTTACCAGATCCAGTCAAATAATACTGCAGCTGATTCATTGTGCAAACGTTATGGATGTATTTATCTGGAAACGTGTATACTAGAAAACTAGGCAAATATGGAGGATGATGCCAGCTCTCGCATTGGGTTCCTATCAATCTGCATACTTACAGTACATCCATCCTACATACATACATGATATATCCATGCATACAGGTTCTATTTAATCATATAATGTCGCTCTAATCTTTGCCAACGGCCATACCACGTTGAATGCACCGCTTCTCGTCCGATCAGCGAAGTTAAGCAACGTAGGGTCTGGTTAGTACTTGGATGGGTGACCGCCTGGGAACACCAGATGCTGTTGGCATCCACACTTTTGCTGTTTCGGCTTATTACCTCTGTTTGCTGTCTCTTGTTTAGTTTCCTTTTCTATATTTAAGTCTAAAGAAACGTAGGTGTGAAGAATTTAAATACAGGTAATGGTTACCAAATTTTGAGAAGCTAAGTAGATGGAGAGGTTTGTAGTTAGTTTGCAAAGTGTAACATTTCGGGAGAGAGAGCTGGATACATAAAATATACATGTCACAAACCTCAAATCAACTCAGAACATGTGTCACGACGATGAAGTGTATTTACCCTTGAATCTGGCTAACAGTAGCCAATATTATGCAATTTAAGAAGGCCCTACACTATAGAGTTGAATTATATTACAAAGTAAAGGGTGGTGAGTTGGTAACCAGCTATAGGCATTAATCTATTATCGACTGATGGTGTAAATATGTAAATTTCTTCAACAGTATATGATATTATGTATTACATGATTAAATAATATTAGTATGCTATACTTACAAAAGTGTTTGCCAAAAGTATCCAAATTAAAGGTCATTCCTAATATTTATCGATTTTCCTCAGTTTAGGCAATCAAGTTTCTCACTTAATACATACTTTTTACTACCATAGATCACAACATTATACAAGTGCTCAAAATCATCTTAATATAGCTAGAATATAACTGAAAACCTACCTGCCTAGTGTTATAGATATAGAACATAATGCAATGAGTGAAGTCCTTTTTTTAACATAAGTGCCACTTTGATAGATTCGAGATGGCAACCAGCTCTATTTATGTCTTTAGATAAGTTTCTCAATAATTATAGTATATAATTATGTCATACTTACAAATGAAAGGTATTTCCTAACTTCCTAGTGTTCCTACACTCTATAATAATTATTATCTAAATATATACCATTCATACTCAATGTCTGTCACATTTCTCTTTTTCATTAACAAAGTTGTGGACCTCATAGAGGTCCGGTAGGTATAGGTATATAGGCTTATAGGATGTCAGTGGGGTACTCCTTAACCACCAAAGCCGTACAGGGTGCGGCCCTGGCGTTTCAGGGCGTAGACCACGTCCATGGCGGTCACGGTCTTCCTCTTGGCGTGCTCGGTGTAGGTCACAGCATCACGGATCACATTCTCCAGGAACACCTTCAGCACACCACGGGTCTCTTCGTATATCAGACCAGAGATACGCTTCACGCCGCCACGACGAGCCAGGCGACGGATGGCAGGCTTCGTGATACCCTGGATGTTATCACGCAACACCTTGCGATGACGCTTGGCGCCTCCCTTCCCGAGCCCCTTGCCTCCCTTGCCGCGTCCAGTCATCTTCACAGCTACCAAGTCAATGATATCTAAAAATCAATCAATCAATCAATCAATGAGTAGTGACAGGGGGTTAGGGGGAAGTGGGGATAGGACAAGAAATAGTTGGATGAAGTGAATTGTAGCAGGAGAAAAAGGTTTCCAGGCTTGACTGGAACTGCCTGAGGGTTTTTCTGATTTTAGCTGCTGAAGAGACTGGTCAGGGCAAGGTCGACAGGGGCACATTCGGGGAGGCTCCTCGCTGGCACGGGTATCATCTGCCATGTCTGGTCGGGGGCGTGTGAGGCTGGGGTGATGGTGGTGAAGGTGATGGGTGGTGGTGGTGGTGGTGGTGAGTTTTTATGTCCTTGGGAGGTCTGGGAAGCCGCGTTTTAGAGCTTCCTCCACTGTTACCATGCAGGTCACGTAGTTGGTCTTGGGGTCCTTCGTGTGGAAGTAGCAGTTGCAGCCGTCTCTTTTCCAATTCTCCATACAGTAGGACAGGAATCCGTGGAATTCAGGTATTATGCAGTCCTTGTATGCATAGCTCATGGACATGTTGAAGTCTGTTTCGAGGTGTGGATAACAGATTTCCTTGAACAGTTGCTGAGGAGTTTTTGGAGTTTTTGCTGATTGTGGTGTTGGTGGCTGGGGCTTGGAAGTTGCAGCTGGTAAGGTCTCCTTTGCTACTGCTGGTGTTTTCTTCTTCTTCATTCTTTTGGCTTTGGGGCTCGCCATCTCAATGGTGGGCATGGAGGCTGCTTCTGCATGTTGTGCTAACTCAGGTGGTGGTGTAGTGGTTGCAGTCAAAGCCGTGATTTCTGAAGGTGGTGGTGGTGGTGGTGGGAGGGCTTCCTCGACCTCCATAGGTGGTGCTGGAGTCTTGTCCTCTTCAGGGTTGCATTCTCCAGTGAAAAGGTCGATGAAGGGAGTCAGAGTCAGGACCTTCGGCTTGGTGGGTGCTGGTGGTGATGGTGCAGGCCCCTCTGAAGGTGGTGGTGGGCAGTTTTTCCTATTCAGAGGGCGAGGCAGGAGAAGTTTTGGAGCCGGTGTGTTCCTCTGCCTCGGTGTTCTCTGGTGGCTCCCTGGAAGGTTGGCTGGGATGAATATTATAGGGAGGTTGTTCTCCTTCAGGAGGGCGGGCAGAATCTGCTGCAGGAGGGAGGTGTCGTCTCCAGCCAGAGCCATAGCCGTCCTAATAACCACATCTATGATGGAAAAAGATGTGGTATTGGATTTTGGGCTCGGCCTGGTGGGTCTCCTGCTGGTTGACTCCTTCTGCCCCTCCTTCAGGAGGTCCCTGGCGTGAGTGGAGCCCTTGACAGCGGCGCCCTTTGGTCCCGTCACCTGTCTGGCTTCAGGACCTCTGGGAGCAGCCACTGCCACAAATTCCACCCTTTCTCCATCACCAAGGGAGGGCACAGCCTTAAGGGGGTTGTTTTTCTTGATGGCGCCCTTGTGGGTGAAGATGTCCTTGGTGCCGTCGTCAGGGGTGATGAAGCCGTACCCCTTCTTCACATTGAACCATTTTACAAGTCCAGCAAGGATGGGAGTTGCTGAACTCATGGTGAATGGTTGGTTGTGAGAGAGAGAGGTGAGGTAGGTGTGCTCAGGATGGGAGCTCAGAGCTGAATGTTCTAAAAATGGGCAAATCAGCCTTATATAATGCTCTCACGGACGTACAGGTACAGGCATCACCCTTCGACAATGCCCACACGTCTTTGGAGGGATTTTCTTCTTTTTTTTTTTACACTCTCATTTAGCCCTTGACCTCTTCGTCATTTTGGTTACCAACAAAGGCTAAAGCAAGCACTGCAACGTGGAGAAAAAGCTTAAAAACCCTTGCGGATCAAGGCACAAGCCACTCCCACCAATCAGGGCCGGGCAGTCGCCTGCCCCACGGCTCGGGGAGTGTATATAAGGAGAAAAAAGCCAAAAATTTCTCCAACTGTCACAGTCACACTGACGACACACCATGGCTCGTACAAAGCAGACTGCTCGCAAGAGTACCGGAGGCAAGGCCCCTCGCAAGCAGCTGGCCACCAAGGCTGCTCGCAAATCGGCCCCTGCCACTGGAGGAGTCAAGAAGCCCCACCGTTACAGGCCCGGTACCGTGGCTCTGCGTGAGATCCGTCGTTACCAGAAGAGCACCGAGCTCCTCATCAGGAAGCTGCCCTTCCAGCGCCTGGTGCGTGAGATTGCCCAGGACTTCAAGACTGACCTCCGCTTCCAGTCCTCAGCCGTCATGGCCCTGCAGGAAGCCTCCGAGGCTTACCTGGTGGGTCTTTTCGAGGACACCAACCTGTGCGCCATCCACGCCAAGCGTGTCACCATCATGCCCAAGGATATCCAGCTGGCCCGTCGCATTCGTGGCGAGCGTGCTTAAGCCCTTGAGCTTCGATCCTCTCCTTTACCAACTCGGCCCTTCTCAGGGCCACCAAATACTTTTCCAAAAAGAGAATGATTGTAGACTGGGAATAGATAGGGATTTATTATACAGTACAGTTTGTACGTGGAAGAAGATGGTTATTATCAATCAGAGACAGTGTTTGGATTTTAATTTGGCTATTTTTTATGTTATGTCATGAATGATAATTATAATCAATTCCCTGCCTCACTCCTCCCAAATGGCAGAATATCAATGTTAGTTCGACGACCTACATGAGCCACATTTTGGCAGGTAGTTATTTCTAAACATTAAATTAAATAAAGACGATTGATTGACTACCCCTACTATTTGAAATAAAAGTACTACCGAGGTGAGGGTGAGGGCTGGTCCTATATCATGAGTGAAGTTTGGTATCCTCTAGCCAACTTTTCTGTCTGTCTGTATCTTTTCCTTCTGGGGGCAGGAGGCTAGAAATCCTCCTCCCCTACTCAATTACAAACTTTACAGGTTTCTGTTCTGGCTCTGTCTTGAGTCGGCCACCCTGAGTATATAGTACAGTACATACACACTGTTTGACATGAAAAGAAAGGAGAATGATGAGCAATGCAATTGGGTTAGATGGAGGAGGAGTATGAAAGTATCAATAATAATAATATATCCTAATATTAATAATGACAACACCAACATTATTATTAGTGGTAAAATGAAGTCAACATTTTGTCTTTTTCTCGTCAATAATGTGTGGCTCCATAAGGAGCCGAGTTAAGGGGGGATCAAGTAGGAGGCAAGCTCTTTACTTGGATGAGGTGTACTTGGT
>JAVRFV010000445.1:20000-25000 GCA_032716605.1 Paralithodes platypus
TATTTAAGTCTAAAGAAACGTAGGTGTGAAGAATTTAAATACAGGTAATGGTTACCAACTTTTGTGAAGCTAAGTAGATGGAGAGGTTTGTAGTTAGTTTGCAAAGTGTAACATTTCGGGAGAGAGAGCTGGATACATAAAATATACATGTCACAAACCTCAAATCAACTCAGAACATGTGTCACGACGATGAAGTGTATTTACCCTTGAATCTGGCTAACAGTAGCCAATATTATGCAATTTAAGAAGGCCCTACACTATAGTGTTGAATTATATTACAAAGTAAAGGGTGGTGAGTTGGTAACCAGCTATAGGCATTAATCTATTATCGACTGATGGTGTAAATATGTAAATTTCTTCAACAGTATATGATATTATGTATTACATGATTAAATAATATTAGTATGCTATACTTACAAAAGTGTTTGCCAAAAGTATCCAAATTAAAGGTCATTCCTAATATTTATCGATTTTCCTCAGTTTAGGCAATCAAGTTTCTCACTTAATACTTTTTTTTACTACCATAGATCACAACATTATACAAGTGCTCAAAATCATCTTAATATAGCTAGAATATAACTGAAAACCTACCTGCCTAGTGTTATAGATATAGAACATAATGCAATGAGTGAAGTCCTTTTTTTAACATAAGTGCCACTTTGATAGATTCGAGATGGCAACCAGCTCTATTTATGTCTTTAGATAAGTTTCTCAATAATTATAGTATATAATTATGTCATACTTACAAATGAAAGGTATTTCCTAACTTCCTAGTGTTCCTACACTCTATAATAATTATTATCTAAATATATACCATTCATACTCAATGTCTGTCACATTTCTCTTTTTCATTAACAAAGTTGTGGACCTCATAGAGGTCCGGTAGGTATAGGTATATAGGCTTATAGGATGTCAGTGGGGTACTCCTTAACCACCAAAGCCGTACAGGGTGCGGCCCTGGCGTTTCAGGGCGTAGACCACGTCCATGGCGGTCACGGTCTTCCTCTTGGCGTGCTCGGTGTAGGTCACAGCATCACGGATCACATTCTCCAGGAACACCTTCAGCACACCACGGGTCTCTTCGTATATCAGACCAGAGATACGCTTCACGCCGCCACGACGAGCCAGGCGACGGATGGCAGGCTTCGTGATACCCTGGATGTTATCACGCAACACCTTGCGATGACGCTTGGCGCCTCCCTTCCCGAGCCCCTTGCCTCCCTTGCCGCGTCCAGTCATCTTCACAGCTACCAAGTCAATGATATCTAAAAATCAATCAATCAATCAATCAATGAGTAGTGACAGGGGGTTAGGGGGAAGTGGGGATAGGACAAGAAATAGTTGGATGAAGTGAATTGTAGCAGGAGAAAAAGGTTTCCAGGCTTGACTGGAACTGCCTGAGGGTTTTTCTGATTTTAGCTGCTGAAGAGACTGGTCAGGGCAAGGTCGACAGGGGCACATTCGGGGAGGCTCCTCGCTGGCACGGGTATCATCTGCCATGTCTGGTCGGGGGCGTGTGAGGCTGGGGTGATGGTGGTGAAGGTGATGGGTGGTGGTGGTGGTGGTGGTGAGTTTTTATGTCCTTGGGAGGTCTGGGAAGCCGCGTTTTAGAGCTTCCTCCACTGTTACCATGCAGGTCACGTAGTTGGTCTTGGGGTCCTTCGTGTGGAAGTAGCAGTTGCAGCCGTCTCTTTTCCAATTCTCCATACAGTAGGACAGGAATCCGTGGAATTCAGGTATTATGCAGTCCTTGTATGCATAGCTCATGGACATGTTGAAGTCTGTTTCGAGGTGTGGATAACAGATTTCCTTGAACAGTTGCTGAGGAGTTTTTGGAGTTTTTGCTGATTGTGGTGTTGGTGGCTGGGGCTTGGAAGTTGCAGCTGGTAAGGTCTCCTTTGCTACTGCTGGTGTTTTCTTCTTCTTCATTCTTTTGGCTTTGGGGCTCGCCATCTCAATGGTGGGCATGGAGGCTGCTTCTGCATGTTGTGCTAACTCAGGTGGTGGTGTAGTGGTTGCAGTCAAAGCCGTGATTTCTGAAGGTGGTGGTGGTGGTGGTGGGAGGGCTTCCTCGACCTCCATAGGTGGTGCTGGAGTCTTGTCCTCTTCAGGGTTGCATTCTCCAGTGAAAAGGTCGATGAAGGGAGTCAGAGTCAGGACCTTCGGCTTGGTGGGTGCTGGTGGTGATGGTGCAGGCCCCTCTGAAGGTGGTGGTGGGCAGTTTTTCCTATTCAGAGGGCGAGGCAGGAGAAGTTTTGGAGCCGGTGTGTTCCTCTGCCTCGGTGTTCTCTGGTGGCTCCCTGGAAGGTTGGCTGGGATGAATATTATAGGGAGGTTGTTCTCCTTCAGGAGGGCGGGCAGAATCTGCTGCAGGAGGGAGGTGTCGTCTCCAGCCAGAGCCATAGCCGTCCTAATAACCACATCTATGATGGAAAAAGATGTGGTATTGGATTTTGGGCTCGGCCTGGTGGGTCTCCTGCTGGTTGACTCCTTCTGCCCCTCCTTCAGGAGGTCCCTGGCGTGAGTGGAGCCCTTGACAGCGGCGCCCTTTGGTCCCGTCACCTGTCTGGCTTCAGGACCTCTGGGAGCAGCCACTGCCACAAATTCCACCCTTTCTCCATCACCAAGGGAGGGCACAGCCTTAAGGGGGTTGTTTTTCTTGATGGCGCCCTTGTGGGTGAAGATGTCCTTGGTGCCGTCGTCAGGGGTGATGAAGCCGTACCCCTTCTTCACATTGAACCATTTTACAAGTCCAGCAAGGATGGGAGTTGCTGAACTCATGGTGAATGGTTGGTTGTGAGAGAGAGAGGTGAGGTAGGTGTGCTCAGGATGGGAGCTCAGAGCTGAATGATCTAAAAATGGGCAAATCAGCCTTATATAATGCTCTCACGGACGTACAGGTACAGGCATCACCCTTCGACAATGCCCACACGTCTTTGGAGGGATTTTCTTCTTTTTTTTTTACACTCTCATTTAGCCCTTGACCTCTTCGTCATTTTGGTTACCAACAAAGGCTAAAGCAAGCACTGCAACGTGGAGAAAAAGCTTAAAAACCCTTGCGGATCAAGGCACAAGCCACTCCCACCAATCAGGGCCGGGCAGTCGCCTGCCCCACGGCTCGGGGAGTGTATATAAGGAGAAAAAAGCCAAAAATTTCTCCAACTGTCACAGTCACACTGACGACACACCATGGCTCGTACAAAGCAGACTGCTCGCAAGAGTACCGGAGGCAAGGCCCCTCGCAAGCAGCTGGCCACCAAGGCTGCTCGCAAATCGGCCCCTGCCACTGGAGGAGTCAAGAAGCCCCACCGTTACAGGCCCGGTACCGTGGCTCTGCGTGAGATCCGTCGTTACCAGAAGAGCACCGAGCTCCTCATCAGGAAGCTGCCCTTCCAGCGCCTGGTGCGTGAGATTGCCCAGGACTTCAAGACTGACCTCCGCTTCCAGTCCTCAGCCGTCATGGCCCTGCAGGAAGCCTCCGAGGCTTACCTGGTGGGTCTTTTCGAGGACACCAACCTGTGCGCCATCCACGCCAAGCGTGTCACCATCATGCCCAAGGATATCCAGCTGGCCCGTCGCATTCGTGGCGAGCGTGCTTAAGCCCTTGAGCTTCGATCCTCTCCTTTACCAACTCGGCCCTTCTCAGGGCCACCAAATACTTTTCCAAAAAGAGAATGATTGTAGACTGGGAATAGATAGGGATTTATTATACAGTACAGTTTGTACGTGGAAGAAGATGGTTATTATCAATCAGAGACAGTGTTTGGATTTTAATTTGGCTATTTTTTATGTTATGTCATGAATGATAATTATAATCAATTCCCTGCCTCACTCCTCCCAAATGGCAGAATATCAATGTTAGTTCGACGACCTACATGAGCCACATTTTGGCAGGTAGTTATTTCTAAACATTAAATTAAATAAAGACGATTGATTGACTACCCCTACTATTTGAAATAAAAGTACTACCGAGGTGAGGGTGAGGGCTGGTCCTATATCATGAGTGAAGTTTGGTATCCTCTAGCCAACTTTTCTGTCTGTCTGTATCTTTTCCTTCTGGGGGCAGGAGGCTAGAAATCCTCCTCCCCTACTCAATTACAAACTTTACAGGTTTCTGTTCTGGCTCTGTCTTGAGTCGGCCACCCTGAGTATATAGTACAGTACATACACACTGTTTGACATGAAAAGAAAGGAGAATGATGAGCAATGCAATTGGGTTAGATGGAGGAGGAGTATGAAAGTATCAATAATAATAATATATCCTAATATTAATAATGACAACACCAACATTATTATTAGTGGTAAAATGAAGTCAACATTTTGTCTTTTTCTCGTCAATAATGTGTGGCTCCATAAGGAGCCGAGTTAAGGGGGGATCAAGTAGGAGGCAAGCTCTTTACTTGGATGAGGTGTACTTGGTAACAGCCTTGGTGCCCTCAGACACAGCGTGTTTTGCCAACTCTCCAGGGAGCAGGAGCCTGACGGCGGTCTGGATTTCCCGACTGGTGATGGTGGAGCGTTTGTTGTAGTGGGCCAGACGAGAAGCCTCGGCAGCAATACGCTCGAAGATGTCATTGACGAAGGAGTTCATGATAGACATGGCCTTGGAGGACACACCTGTGTCAGGGTGTACCTGCTTCAGGACCTTGTATATATAGATCGAGTAGCTTTCCTTCCTCCTGCGCTTTTTCTTCTTGCCGTCGCCCTTGGCAATGGCCTTCTGGGCCTTGCCGGCCTTCTTGGCGGCCTTTCCTGAAGTCTTGGGTGGCATGTTGTCTCGTCGAACAGTGGTGAGTGGGGTGAGTGCACGGGTTGTTTTTTGGCTTATATGATCTGCTGGCGGATCACAGAGCGCCACCAGCCTCGCTGTGTCTCCTCTGATTGGTTGGCGCAGGCTAGCTCTGATCCTCACATGGGTATATAAGTCATGGTATGCCGAATTTGGTTTATTCCTGATTCTTCGGTCGTCGCAGACCGAATTACTATACAAGCATCATGTC
>JAVRFV010000445.1:30000-35000 GCA_032716605.1 Paralithodes platypus
ACTTTGATAGATTCGAGATGGCAACCAGCTCTATTTATGTCTTTAGATAAGTTTCTCAATGATTATAGTATATAATTATGTCATACTTACAAATGAAAGGTATTTCCTAACTTCCTAGTGTTCCTACACTCTATAATAATTATTATCTAAATATATACCATTCATACTCAATGTCTGTCACATTTCTCTTTTTCATTAACAAAGTTGTGGACCTCATAGAGGTCCGGTAGGTATAGGTATATAGGCTTATAGGATGTCAGTGGGGTACTCCTTAACCACCAAAGCCGTACAGGGTGCGGCCCTGGCGTTTCAGGGCGTAGACCACGTCCATGGCGGTCACGGTCTTCCTCTTGGCGTGCTCGGTGTAGGTCACAGCATCACGGATCACATTCTCCAGGAACACCTTCAGCACACCACGGGTCTCTTCGTATATCAGACCAGAGATACGCTTCACGCCGCCACGACGAGCCAGGCGACGGATGGCAGGCTTCGTGATACCCTGGATGTTATCACGCAACACCTTGCGATGACGCTTGGCGCCTCCCTTCCCGAGCCCCTTGCCTCCCTTGCCGCGTCCAGTCATCTTCACAGCTACCAAGTCAATGATATCTAAAATCAATCAATCAATCAATCAATGAGTAGTGACAGGGGGTTAGGGGGAAGTGGGGATAGGACAAGAAATAGTTGGATGAAGTGAATTGTAGCAGGAGAAAAAGGTTTCCAGGCTTGACTGGAACTGCCTGAGGGTTTTTCTGATTTTAGCTGCTGAAGAGACTGGTCAGGGCAAGGTCGACAGGGGCACATTCGGGGAGGCTCCTCGCTGGCACGGGTATCATCTGCCATGTCTGGTCGGGGGCGTGTGAGGCTGGGGTGATGGTGGTGAAGGTGATGGGTGGTGGTGGTGGTGGTGGTGAGTTTTTATGTCCTTGGGAGGTCTGGGAAGCCGCGTTTTAGAGCTTCCTCCACTGTTACCATGCAGGTCACGTAGTTGGTCTTGGGGTCCTTCGTGTGGAAGTAGCAGTTGCAGCCGTCTCTTTTCCAATTCTCCATACAGTAGGACAGGAATCCGTGGAATTCAGGTATTATGCAGTCCTTGTATGCATAGCTCATGGACATGTTGAAGTCTGTTTCGAGGTGTGGATAACAGATTTCCTTGAACAGTTGCTGAGGAGTTTTTGGAGTTTTTGCTGATTGTGGTGTTGGTGGCTGGGGCTTGGAAGTTGCAGCTGGTAAGGTCTCCTTTGCTACTGCTGGTGTTTTCTTCTTCTTCATTCTTTTGGCTTTGGGGCTCGCCATCTCAATGGTGGGCATGGAGGCTGCTTCTGCATGTTGTGCTAACTCAGGTGGTGGTGTAGTGGTTGCAGTCAAAGCCGTGATTTCTGAAGGTGGTGGTGGTGGTGGTGGGAGGGCTTCCTCGACCTCCATAGGTGGTGCTGGAGTCTTGTCCTCTTCAGGGTTGCATTCTCCAGTGAAAAGGTCGATGAAGGGAGTCAGAGTCAGGACCTTCGGCTTGGTGGGTGCTGGTGGTGATGGTGCAGGCCCCTCTGAAGGTGGTGGTGGGCAGTTTTTCCTATTCAGAGGGCGAGGCAGGAGAAGTTTTGGAGCCGGTGTGTTCCTCTGCCTCGGTGTTCTCTGGTGGCTCCCTGGAAGGTTGGCTGGGATGAATATTATAGGGAGGTTGTTCTCCTTCAGGAGGGCGGGCAGAATCTGCTGCAGGAGGGAGGTGTCGTCTCCAGCCAGAGCCATAGCCGTCCTAATAACCACATCTATGATGGAAAAAGATGTGGTATTGGATTTTGGGCTCGGCCTGGTGGGTCTCCTGCTGGTTGACTCCTTCTGCCCCTCCTTCAGGAGGTCCCTGGCGTGAGTGGAGCCCTTGACAGCGGCGCCCTTTGGTCCCGTCACCTGTCTGGCTTCAGGACCTCTGGGAGCAGCCACTGCCACAAATTCCACCCTTTCTCCATCACCAAGGGAGGGCACAGCCTTAAGGGGGTTGTTTTTCTTGATGGCGCCCTTGTGGGTGAAGATGTCCTTGGTGCCGTCGTCAGGGGTGATGAAGCCGTACCCCTTCTTCACATTGAACCATTTTACAAGTCCAGCAAGGATGGGAGTTGCTGAACTCATGGTGAATGGTTGGTTGTGAGAGAGAGAGGTGAGGTAGGTGTGCTCAGGATGGGAGCTCAGAGCTGAATGATCTAAAAATGGGCAAATCAGCCTTATATAATGCTCTCACGGACGTACAGGTACAGGCATCACCCTTCGACAATGCCCACACGTCTTTGGAGGGATTTTCTTCTTTTTTTTTTACACTCTCATTTAGCCCTTGACCTCTTCGTCATTTTGGTTACCAACAAAGGCTAAAGCAAGCACTGCAACGTGGAGAAAAAGCTTAAAAACCCTTGCGGATCAAGGCACAAGCCACTCCCACCAATCAGGGCCGGGCAGTCGCCTGCCCCACGGCTCGGGGAGTGTATATAAGGAGAAAAAAGCCAAAAATTTCTCCAACTGTCACAGTCACACTGACGACACACCATGGCTCGTACAAAGCAGACTGCTCGCAAGAGTACCGGAGGCAAGGCCCCTCGCAAGCAGCTGGCCACCAAGGCTGCTCGCAAATCGGCCCCTGCCACTGGAGGAGTCAAGAAGCCCCACCGTTACAGGCCCGGTACCGTGGCTCTGCGTGAGATCCGTCGTTACCAGAAGAGCACCGAGCTCCTCATCAGGAAGCTGCCCTTCCAGCGCCTGGTGCGTGAGATTGCCCAGGACTTCAAGACTGACCTCCGCTTCCAGTCCTCAGCCGTCATGGCCCTGCAGGAAGCCTCCGAGGCTTACCTGGTGGGTCTTTTCGAGGACACCAACCTGTGCGCCATCCACGCCAAGCGTGTCACCATCATGCCCAAGGATATCCAGCTGGCCCGTCGCATTCGTGGCGAGCGTGCTTAAGCCCTTGAGCTTCGATCCTCTCCTTTACCAACTCGGCCCTTCTCAGGGCCACCAAATACTTTTCCAAAAAGAGAATGATTGTAGACTGGGAATAGATAGGGATTTATTATACAGTACAGTTTGTACGTGGAAGAAGATGGTTATTATTATCAATCAGAGACAGTGTTTGGATTTTAATTTGGCTATTTTTTTATTTATGTTATGTCATGAATGATAATTATAATCAATTCCCTGCCTCACTCCTCCCAAATGGCAGAATATCAATGTTAGTTCGACGACCTACATGAGCCACATTTTGGCAGGTAGTTATTTCTAAACATTAAATAAAATAAAGACGATTGATTGACTACCCCTACTATTTGAAATAAAAGTACTACCGAGGTGAGGGTGAGGGCTGGTCCTATATCATGAGTGAAGTTTGGTATCCTCTAGCCAACTTTTCTGTCTGTCTGTATCTTTTCCTTCTGGGGGCAGGAGGCTAGAAATCCTCCTCCCCTACTCAATTACAAACTTTACAGGTTTCTGTTCTGGCTCTGTCTTGAGTCGGCCACCCTGAGTATATAGTACAGTACATACACACTGTTTGACATGAAAAGAAAGGAGAATGATGAGCAATGCAATTGGGTTAGATGGAGGAGGAGTATGAAAGTATCAATAATAATAATATATCCTAATATTAATAATGACAACACCAACATTATTATTAGTGGTAAAATGAAGTCAACATTTTGTCTTTTTCTCGTCAATAATGTGTGGCTCCATAAGGAGCCGAGTTAAGGGGGGATCAAGTAGGAGGCAAGCTCTTTACTTGGATGAGGTGTACTTGGTAACAGCCTTGGTGCCCTCAGACACAGCGTGTTTTGCCAACTCTCCAGGGAAGGAGCCTGACGGCGGTCTGGATTTCCCGACTGGTGATGGTGGAGCGTTTGTTGTAGTGGGCCAGACGAGAAGCCTCGGCAGCAATACGCTCGAAGATGTCATTGACGAAGGAGTTCATGATAGACATGGCCTTGGAGGACACACCTGTGTCAGGGTGTACCTGCTTCAGGACCTTGTATATATAGATCGAGTAGCTTTCCTTCCTCCTGCGCTTTTTCTTCTTGCCGTCGCCCTTGGCAATGGCCTTCTGGGCCTTGCCGGCCTTCTTGGCGGCCTTTCCTGAAGTCTTGGGTGGCATGTTGTCTCGTCGAACAGTGGTGAGTGGGGTGAGTGCACGGGTTGTTTTTTGGCTTATATGATCTGCTGGCGGATCACAGAGCGCCACCAGCCTCGCTGTGTCTCCTCTGATTGGTTGGCGCAGGCTAGCTCTGATCCTCACATGGGTATATAAGTCATGGTATGCCGAATTTGGTTTATTCCTGATTCTTCGGTCGTCGCAGACCGAATTACTATACAAGCATCATGTCTGGACGTGGCAAGGGCGGTAAGGTGAAGGGCAAGTCAAAGTCCCGCTCCAGCAGGGCTGGACTCCAGTTCCCCGTCGGCAGGATCCACCGTCTGCTGCGTAAGGGCAACTATGCCGAGCGTGTCGGTGCTGGCGCCCCCGTCTACCTGGCCGCTGTCATGGAGTACCTGGCTGCTGAGGTGCTCGAGCTGGCCGGTAATGCTGCCCGTGACAACAAGAAGACCCGTATCATTCCCCGTCACTTGCAGCTGGCTATCCGCAATGACGAAGAGCTGAACAAGCTTTTGTCTGGTGTCACCATTGCCCAGGGAGGAGTTCTGCCCAACATCCAGGCTGTGCTTCTGCCCAAGAAGACCGAGAAGAAGTAAATCCTTCGTCTTGGCCCTCTTATCCTATCATCGGCTCCTTAAGGAGCCACAAATGATTTCCTGAAAAAGAGAATGACAGACTGTTTTAAATTAGTGGTAGTAGTTGTTTTTGTTGTTCACTTGAATTCACAGTCAATATCCTCTAATCCTAACCATAATGTCATGCACTGCATCTGCATCCTTTAAAAAAAAAAAAAAAAAAAAAAATGCATTGGGAGTGGTAACATAATATAAATTATACAAACATTGATCGATTATATGCGAAAACAAAAGGAAAACGTTTG
>JAVRFV010000445.1:40000-47077 GCA_032716605.1 Paralithodes platypus
GTAGTGACAGGGGGTTAGGGGGAAGTGGGGATAGGACAAGAAATAGTTGGATGAAGTGAATTGTAGCAGGAGAAAAAGGTTTCCAGGCTTGACTGGAACTGCCTGAGGGTTTTTCTGATTTTAGCTGCTGAAGAGACTGGTCAGGGCAAGGTCGACAGGGGCACATTCGGGGAGGCTCCTCGCTGGCACGGGTATCATCTGCCATGTCTGGTCGGGGGCGTGTGAGGCTGGGGTGATGGTGGTGAAGGTGATGGGTGGTGGTGGTGGTGGTGGTGAGTTTTTATGTCCTTGGGAGGTCTGGGAAGCCGCGTTTTAGAGCTTCCTCCACTGTTACCATGCAGGTCACGTAGTTGGTCTTGGGGTCCTTCGTGTGGAAGTAGCAGTTGCAGCCGTCTCTTTTCCAATTCTCCATACAGTAGGACAGGAATCCGTGGAATTCAGGTATTATGCAGTCCTTGTATGCATAGCTCATGGACATGTTGAAGTCTGTTTCGAGGTGTGGATAACAGATTTCCTTGAACAGTTGCTGAGGAGTTTTTGGAGTTTTTGCTGATTGTGGTGTTGGTGGCTGGGGCTTGGAAGTTGCAGCTGGTAAGGTCTCCTTTGCTACTGCTGGTGTTTTCTTCTTCTTCATTCTTTTGGCTTTGGGGCTCGCCATCTCAATGGTGGGCATGGAGGCTGCTTCTGCATGTTGTGCTAACTCAGGTGGTGGTGTAGTGGTTGCAGTCAAAGCCGTGATTTCTGAAGGTGGTGGTGGTGGTGGTGGGAGGGCTTCCTCGACCTCCATAGGTGGTGCTGGAGTCTTGTCCTCTTCAGGGTTGCATTCTCCAGTGAAAAGGTCGATGAAGGGAGTCAGAGTCAGGACCTTCGGCTTGGTGGGTGCTGGTGGTGATGGTGCAGGCCCCTCTGAAGGTGGTGGTGGGCAGTTTTTCCTATTCAGAGGGCGAGGCAGGAGAAGTTTTGGAGCCGGTGTGTTCCTCTGCCTCGGTGTTCTCTGGTGGCTCCCTGGAAGGTTGGCTGGGATGAATATTATAGGGAGGTTGTTCTCCTTCAGGAGGGCGGGCAGAATCTGCTGCAGGAGGGAGGTGTCGTCTCCAGCCAGAGCCATAGCCGTCCTAATAACCACATCTATGATGGAAAAAGATGTGGTATTGGATTTTGGGCTCGGCCTGGTGGGTCTCCTGCTGGTTGAC
Source organism: Paralithodes platypus (assembly GCA_032716605.1). Classification (NCBI taxonomy): domain Eukaryota; kingdom Metazoa; phylum Arthropoda; class Malacostraca; order Decapoda; family Lithodidae; genus Paralithodes; species Paralithodes platypus. Next base: position 41,194 of record JAVRFV010000445.1, read on the forward strand.
TCCTTCTGCCCCTCCTTCAGGAGGTCCCTGGCGTGAGTGGAGCCCTTGACAGCGGCGCCCTTTGGTCCCGTCACCTGTCTGGCTTCAGGACCTCTGGGAGCAGCCACTGCCACAAATTCCACCCTTTCTCCATCACCAAGGGAGGGCACAGCCTTAAGGGGGTTGTTTTTCTTGATGGCGCCCTTGTGGGTGAAGATGTCCTTGGTGCCGTCGTCAGGGGTGATGAAGCCGTACCCCTTCTTCACATTGAACCATTTTACAAGTCCAGCAAGGATGGGAGTTGCTGAACTCATGGTGAATGGTTGGTTGTGAGAGAGAGAGGTGAGGTAGGTGTGCTCAGGATGGGAGCTCAGAGCTGAATGATCTAAAAATGGGCAAATCAGCCTTATATAATGCTCTCACGGACGTACAGGTACAGGCATCACCCTTCGACAATGCCCACACGTCTTTGGAGGGATTTTCTTCTTTTTTTTTTTACACTCTCATTTAGCCCTTGACCTCTTCGTCATTTTGGTTACCAACAAAGGCTAAAGCAAGCACTGCAACGTGGAGAAAAAGCTTAAAAACCCTTGCGGATCAAGGCACAAGCCACTCCCACCAATCAGGGCCGGGCAGTCGCCTGCCCCACGGCTCGGGGAGTGTATATAAGGAGAAAAAAGCCAAAAATTTCTCCAACTGTCACAGTCACACTGACGACACACCATGGCTCGTACAAAGCAGACTGCTCGCAAGAGTACCGGAGGCAAGGCCCCTCGCAAGCAGCTGGCCACCAAGGCTGCTCGCAAATCGGCCCCTGCCACTGGAGGAGTCAAGAAGCCCCACCGTTACAGGCCCGGTACCGTGGCTCTGCGTGAGATCCGTCGTTACCAGAAGAGCACCGAGCTCCTCATCAGGAAGCTGCCCTTCCAGCGCCTGGTGCGTGAGATTGCCCAGGACTTCAAGACTGACCTCCGCTTCCAGTCCTCAGCCGTCATGGCCCTGCAGGAAGCCTCCGAGGCTTACCTGGTGGGTCTTTTCGAGGACACCAACCTGTGCGCCATCCACGCCAAGCGTGTCACCATCATGCCCAAGGATATCCAGCTGGCCCGTCGCATTCGTGGCGAGCGTGCTTAAGCCCTTGAGCTTCGATCCTCTCCTTTACCAACTCGGCCCTTCTCAGGGCCACCAAATACTTTTCCAAAAAGAGAATGATTGTAGACTGGGAATAGATAGGGATTTATTATACAGTACAGTTTGTACGTGGAAGAAGATGGTTATTATTATCAATCAGAGACAGTGTTTGGATTTTAATTTGGCTATTTTTTTATTTATGTTATGTCATGAATGATAATTATAATCAATTCCCTGCCTCACTCCTCCCAAATGGCAGAATATCAATGTTAGTTCGACGACCTACATGAGCCACATTTTGGCAGGTAGTTATTTCTAAACATTAAATAAAATAAAGACGATTGATTGACTACCCCTACTATTTGAAATAAAAGTACTACCGAGGTGAGGGTGAGGGCTGGTCCTATATCATGAGTGAAGTTTGGTATCCTCTAGCCAACTTTTCTGTCTGTCTGTATCTTTTCCTTCTGGGGGCAGGAGGCTAGAAATCCTCCTCCCCTACTCAATTACAAACTTTACAGGTTTCTGTTCTGGCTCTGTCTTGAGTCGGCCACCCTGAGTATATAGTACAGTACATACACACTGTTTGACATGAAAAGAAAGGAGAATGATGAGCAATGCAATTGGGTTAGATGGAGGAGGAGTATGAAAGTATCAATAATAATAATATATCCTAATATTAATAATGACAACACCAACATTATTATTAGTGGTAAAATGAAGTCAACATTTTGTCTTTTTCTCGTCAATAATGTGTGGCTCCATAAGGAGCCGAGTTAAGGGGGGATCAAGTAGGAGGCAAGCTCTTTACTTGGATGAGGTGTACTTGGTAACAGCCTTGGTGCCCTCAGACACAGCGTGTTTTGCCAACTCTCCAGGGAGCAGGAGCCTGACGGCGGTCTGGATTTCCCGACTGGTGATGGTGGAGCGTTTGTTGTAGTGGGCCAGACGAGAAGCCTCGGCAGCAATACGCTCGAAGATGTCATTGACGAAGGAGTTCATGATAGACATGGCCTTGGAGGACACACCTGTGTCAGGGTGTACCTGCTTCAGGACCTTGTATATATAGATCGAGTAGCTTTCCTTCCTCCTGCGCTTTTTCTTCTTGCCGCGGCCCTTGGCAATGGCCTTCTGGGCCTTGCCGGCCTTCTTGGCGGCCTTTCCTGAAGTCTTGGGTGGCATGTTGTCTCGTCGAACAGTGGTGAGTGGGGTGAGTGCACGGGTTGTTTTTTGGCTTATATGATCTGCTGGCGGATCACAGAGCGCCACCAGCCTCGCTGTGTCTCCTCTGATTGGTTGGCGCAGGCTAGCTCTGATCCTCACATGGGTATATAAGTCATGGTATGCCGAATTTGGTTTATTCCTGATTCTTCGGTCGTCGCAGACCGAATTACTATACAAGCATCATGTCTGGACGTGGCAAGGGCGGTAAGGTGAAGGGCAAGTCAAAGTCCCGCTCCAGCAGGGCTGGACTCCAGTTCCCCGTCGGCAGGATCCACCGTCTGCTGCGTAAGGGCAACTATGCCGAGCGTGTAGGTGCTGGCGCCCCCGTCCACCTGGTCGCGGCCATGGAGTACCTGGCAGCTGAGGTGCACGAGCTGGCCGGTAATGCTGGCCCGTGACAACAAGAGACCCTTATCATTCCCCTCACTTGTCAGCTGGCTATCCGCAATGACGAAGACCTGAACAACGTTCATTCCCGTCAATTGCAGTGGCTATCCGCAATGACGAAAGAGTTGAAAAAGTTTGTCTGGTGTCACCATTGCCCAGGGAGGGTTCCTGCCCAACATCCAGGCTGTGGCTTCTGCCAACAAGACCGAGACCGAGAAGTAAATCATTCCTATCATCGTATCTATCATCGGCTCTAACGGGCCACAAATGATGATCCATGGAAAAAGAGAGCGTAATGCCCCTCTTACAGACTGTTTTAATTTAAGGAGCCCAAATGTAGTAGTTGTTTTGAGAAGGACAGACTGTTTTGTTCAGTAGGCAGTAGTTTTTGTTTTGTTGTTCAGCAATATCACTTCTAATATCCTCTAATGCACCAACCATAGATGTCCTGTATCCACTGCAGCAGGCCTCCTTAAAAAAAACAAAAAAAAAAAAAAAAACTGCATTGGGAGTGGTACCAATAATTAAACATATACAAAACCTGATCGATCGATTATAGGCGAAAACAAAAAGGAAAAACGTTTTGTGGCTGATTTCATTGTTAGTAATGACTGTCTATGTGCTAAGTAGTTTAAGTAGAGCGTTAGAGTGGAACGAAGCAAAAGTCCTTCGATAAGCGAAAAAAATAGCATAACGAATATTCCCAGGTTTGATAAGAATACAATAATTCACACCAATTCACCCAATTAGAACGACAACGACAATACAATAGGTACTATGCATGTTGAATCCACATTGTCATTAATTTTAAGGCTACCAGATTATATTATACGCAAGGACAAACACCCAAAAAACAAAAAAATCTCTTGATGTTTCTCAAATTTTCTCACGCTGTTTAGGTACTCTACCTGTGTTTAAAGTCTCCACACCTATTGTGGAAGTTAGGTTCGCTTTGTCAAGAAGAAACGTTTTAAGGGGAAACTGTTCAGTGTGATACTGAGTAAAAGTTGTGAAGGATTTTGGTGCTTTAGATTAGATGATAGTGAGTTGGGCTATAAGTTGGGCCTATAATTTATTTAGGCGTGTATTTGGGGTTTATAGGCCCCGTGTTTTGGGGGTTGGGTGGGTGTCTGTTGGGGTGTCCTTTATGTAGGATGCCCTGGATGTAGTTCATGTATCGCATCAGGGAAAGAGGAAGGACTTGGGCATTATAGTTACCCGTGAGTCCATAACTAAAAAAAAAGAAAAATATTAAAAAAAAAACAAAAATAGTGGGAGCAGTCTTTATGGGCTATTTGAATGGTGGGGACCTACCAGTTGGAATACTATGTCGGCAGTTAGCGGAACAGTACAGAGAACTGCAACTACCATGACATGAAGAACAATACGGGAACTGTCCATAGGGCAAGAGAGATTTAGAGATAGAGATTGAACTTGAAACTTGCTAACAGTAAGGGAAAAGAGGGGATATGATTATGATGTATGTCACATGTGTTAGGGGATGGGAAAGTGATGCAAGGAGCAAAGGAGGACTTTATCGAAGGGACTGGCACTAAGAAAGGCCGAGGTAAAGTTGAGATGTGATGAAATACAGAGGGAGGGTTAAGGAGATGTGCGGAAATCAGCTTTTCCCATATATAAAGTGTTAATTTGGGGTCAGTGTGTGAGTCACTTGGATGATGAAGTGGCTGGGGGGTGCGTGGGAACTATTCAAAATTTAAATTAAAAGGCAAATCAGATGTAGAATCCAGCTACGAGCCTCAAACTCAATTCTGTATACTATCAATTAGTTGATTAATACATACATACATACAAGACTGACATACATACATTAAAACATAATACAATAAATATCGATAGGAATGAAGGATGAAATGTCTGGCCATAATTGGATACCTAGTTAATATAATTAATGATAGGTATTCTTATACTCCATAATAGTGCTTGGGGGGCATATTATATGGCATAATTATGATATTATATATATAGATTAAGCCCTGCCACTTATACGGTGTTGATGGAACTCCTCTTTCATTTGCGTGGCTTCCCTGCTGATAAGTTTCCATTTGAGCCTTCACCTAGACAGAGAGTAATCCAGCTAACTCCAGCTTAAAACACCTCTCAGAAAACACCTCTTCCTGTGTCAAGATCACAACCCCACAACTTTTTTTTCAAACACCTAGTGTAAATGACACTAAAAACGTACTGTATTTCGCTGACTCTCCAACCCCACTCCAACGTACCTTCATTTTCAGCTGACTCTCTCCCTCAAACCTATAGATAGAGAGATAGATAGATAATAGCATGATAGGACAGATAGCAGAGAGTTAGTTAGTTAGTATTCTTTAGTTCATTCAGACAAGGTGGTACATGTAACATTGTACAGATATACAGATGAGCTCAGACTCAAATCTTTATTCATACAAAAGGCAAAAACAATAATTTTTACAATATACAATACAGCTAACAGTAACTAGATACATTTACGCATTTAGGTTACATGGTACTCAGACCTCAAATCTTTTCTCCCATAAAGGCAACACAATTAAGCTTTTTACTATTACAATAGAGCTAACAGTAACCTAATACATTACTTGCATTCTGGTTCTGGTTTTTGTACAAAACTTAAATCTAGGTTAGGTTAGGTTAGGTTAGGTTAGGTAGCTAGATAGATAGATAGATAGATAGATAGATAGACGACTAAGGGATGGATAGATAGATAGATAGATAGATAGATAGATAGATAGATAGATAGATAGATAGATAGATAGATAGATAGATGAATGGATGGATAGGTAGGTAGGTAGATAGATAGATAGATGGATAGATAGATGGATGGATGGATAGATAGGTAGATAGATAGATAGATGGATGGATGGATGGATGGATAGCTAATTTGATGTATGTATGTAGGTAGGTAGGTAGGTGGATGGATGGATAGCTAATTTGATGTATGTAGGTAGGTCGGTAGGTAGGTTAGGTTAGGTTAGGTTAGGTTAGGTAAGGTAAGGTAAGGTAGGTAGGTGGATGGATGGATAGGTAGGTAGGTAGGATAGATAGATAGATAGATAGATAGATGGATGGATGGCTGGATGGATAGATAGATAGATAGATAGATAGATAGATACTGTAGATGGATGGATAGCTAATTTGATGTATGTAT
>JAVRFV010000446.1:0-47318 GCA_032716605.1 Paralithodes platypus
AGAGATCCTTCCTAAACTGAATACAATCTATTAGTAGTAACCACAATACATTGATAAGGATGTGGACTGTACAGAAGGGGTTAAAGTGATAACAGTATTGCCTGTCTCACCTCATATCATATCATCGCCATCTGCACCATCATCATCATCATCACAGTGTACTATATAGTCATGTTTCAACAATAAGCATCAACAGCTTAGCAACAACAACGTCATATATACGATAGGCCTACTTCAAAAGTTAGGCTACTAGAATTAAGGGGGGTCACCTGCTTTTTTATGTTTCTCCCCTTTTCTCTCTTTCTCTGGCTTGTATCCATTCGGCCCCGTTCAGCCAACTGTTTAAAGACGTTTATCCCCATTCAGTCCGTTGTCCGATTTTCTTCCTGGCGAGCGCTGAGAGCGATTTAGCGAGCCAGATTGTATGGGAAAATCCGGCTTTCCGCCGGAGAAATTTTTCTATCGAAAAATGTACAAAAATTTAGCTTGACTGTCAAAAACAAAAATTTATAATATGCTGGTACGCTACCGTCTCCTTCGCCAGGAAAATTATTGACACCCAGGATGGGGCTTATAAATATATAAACGTCTTCCAACCGTAGTTTGTAGGTTGATTGAATGAGGTAGAATGGATACAACCCAGCGACGAGGAGAGGAGAGGACGGCGAGAGAGGAGGGATTGGAGAGAGAGGTGAGGGAGAGTGAGGGGAGGGAAAGAGAAAAGAAAGAGAGAACAAAATGAGGTGGGCCCCCTTAACGAAATATCCACTATCACCATCATTATCTTCATCATCATCATAAACAGCAGCAGCAACAACATGTATTCCACCACCACCATCATCACCTCTAATTAACAATCAACGTAATTAAACTCGAATATGCATGCCTTAACGTCATCAGCGGAGTTATTACAGTACAAATTAATTAACAGCCATTCCGCATGTTTCATCATTATTAACCTCATCATTTCCTTCAGTTACTATCAATGCCAATCAACGTGACAAGTTAAGTGAATGCCTAGCACAGTAGAAGTATATACAATATTAAGGCAACTTTCCAATTTCCATACCCAAATAACAAACGATCCCCTCCACCCACTATCACACCTTAACACACACACCCCCCACACCACACACACAACACCACCCAACAAGAAAACACCACTAGTTGTTACCCTAGAATATCATAATTTTCACTATTAATGCCAAATCACCATCGTTCAGAAGTTATAAACCTTTTGTATTCATCAACATTACAGGTTAACTCCAGGGATAAAACCCATTCAAACTACAATGTCCATTGTGTTCTGCTTGGATTTAGGGATATGATACTGAAGATCTTTCATCAATGTGTCCTAACAACATAGAAATATAGCTTATCAAACTAATTTTATGTGGCGATAACTGGTGTGTTTACCGTGATGTCACTGGGTACAATTGCGGGAATACTCAACATGGGAGGTGGAAGAATCTGTGGTCTTTTTTGAAAGAGAGAAACTCTTAAAAATTGTATGAATGTGCACAGCTCAACATTTGGCTTCACCACTACCTGGTCAAGGAACCGTGATATCGTTATTAACAGAAAATGAGACTTAATTTTTCCTTTTTTTTAATTAAGACATAGGTGCATTAGAAGAAGCGAAGCAGGAAGACAAGAAGAGAAGAAGATAGAAGCTAGAAGGCGAACCCCCCCTCCCTTACCTCTTGGACCAGGATACCCCTGGATACACACTCGAAACGTTGCCTGTATGTTTATTGTTGGAGAGATGGAATTATTTCTTGGTGTGCAACTCATCTTCAGGACCTTGTTCGATGTTTTGTAGAGCTTAGGCCTATACATTGAATAGAAGGGTTGTGAATAAGAAAGCAAAGATGACTTTTCACCCCGAGGGAGTGTTATGAACGGCGGGTGGTTTTTGTTTGACATGATGACGTCACAGAAAGGAAGAAAAGAGGGAGGGAGAAGGAAGAAAGGAGAAAGCAGAAAGAGGAGAAAAAAACAGGAAGAATGTACAATCAACTGTTAGAGCAGGTACCGATTAGCCTGATAATTCAGTTATGTTATCTAGTGTTTGGTTGAAATCAATGAATATTGCCAACATAAACATTTAGATAATAATATTTATAGTATGTTCTTCCCCAAGCCCAAATTATATGTATATTTTTATCCATGGAGTTCACCTTTAAAAAAGGTCACACACACACACCATTAATACAAATTATAACATCATCAACAAGATGAATGTAACGTCATCAGATTCACCTCTGATCATAGAAACAAACCCACAATTGCCCTCTGTATATTATAGGCCAATTTAGTTCGTTAATATTAAGGTCATAATAATCAACAATGCATTACCACCACCACCACCACCACCACCACCACCACAATATACGGTACTTATATATTATACACCCTCACCACCACCAATGCAATATTCCCCAACACCAACCACCAACACATTCGCAAAATTCTTATCTACTTCACCCCAACAAACAACTAATGACTCCCTCTGACCTTTCGCCCTTGACTCTGGTCAGAAAGAAAGAGAGATGTGATCGAGACGGGAAGGCGGGAGGAGATGGGATGTTTGAGAGATTGCGGGGGAGATGGGCCGTGACGGACATGTGGGGCTGAGAGAGGAGGAGAGAGGGGGTTGGAGTTTTAGACGGGAGAGCGAGGGGTGGGAGATGGCGGATGCGTGTGGCGTTCTTGAGCGGAGGAGAGGCGGTTACAGGGGGAGGGCGGGGGAGGATGCTTGGCCTATGAGGGAGGGGCGGAGAGAGTGAAGATGAGAGAGAGAGAGAGAGAGAGAGAGAGAGAGAGAGAGAGGCGACAGCGAGAGTAGGGAGGACGAGAGGAGAGGGAGGAGAAGAGAGGAGGGATGAGCGAGAGAAAGGATCGAGGAGGAAGGGGAGGCGGAGAGAGTGGAGGTGAGAGGAGCCGGAGAGAGAGAGAGAGAGAGAGAGAGAGAGATGCTGACGTTGAGGAGTGGTGGTGTTTGCTGTAGCAGGGGGGGGTGGGAGAAGAAAGAAGGGGGGGGGAGAGAGGGGGGGGGGAGAGAAAGAAGGGCGGGGGGAGACGAAGCGAAAGGGGGCGGAAAGAAGAAGAAGTGGGGGGGAGAAGAGAGAGAGGGGGCGAAGAAGTAGAAGACAAGAAGAGAGAAGAAGAAGAGAATGCCCTGAAATCTAATGGGGTAAACATTAGTTAATATGGCGCAAGCATTTTTTCCTGTTTTAAAACTCCTGCCTTGAAAACAGGCGGAAACCTTTAGACTGGTCTTTTTTTTCTTCTGCTATACCGACAGACAACCGTATGTAGCTTCAGAATATTTGTTTTAACCTCTTCAATACGATAAAATTCCTATTTATTTATTTATTTATTTAATTTGTTGTGTTATTCCATTGGGCGAGGTAGGGGGAGAAGGTAACATTAGGCTAGACGATTTTGTTTTGGAAGTATAGTTCTCAGCATATTATAAGGTTATACTAATTCGAGTATTTGGACCTTGAAAGCTAAGTTCTCAAAATAACCATCTCGGCTATAATAAATCATTGTATTGTGTAGTCTGCGTTCAATACTGTTTGAGATGAGTGTGTCGTCATTCATGTTCTCGACTTTACCTCTAGGAATGAAAGTTGTAAATAGTTCTACAGTAGAGCAGTTCAAAAAGAGAGTAGATAGTACTGTTTCACACTGCACAATCTCTCTGTCTTTCCACTTCGAGTATATCCCCTAAAATTCCTAAATGGACCGCAAATTCTTTGAGGTACTAAATATTCCTTGTAATTACTTGTACTCTCACTTGTTTCCTTTTATCCTCTCTGTTTATCTCCTTTTCCTTGCTCCAATTTTCCAACTGACTCACTCTTTCTATCTTATCATTCCATCCACATACTACTCCCCCCCCCCCCTCTCTCTCTCTCTCTCTCTCTCTCTCTCTCTCTCTCGCTTGATCTCACTCTCTCTAACTCTCTCTCTCTTTTCTCTTTTTGGGAAAAGTTCATTTCCAATGTTCCCTTTACTCACTCTATAAAACCACCTTGTTTGGACACTTGATCCTCATGTTTTTGGGAGAGAGGACAAGCAGCCTAGAATGGTTAATCATTATAGATCTGTGTTTGTCTTATGACTGTGTCCTTTATACTCCTTTGTACTTTGTACTCTCTCTCTCTCTCTCGTATTTACATCCCCTTTCTGGCTTGTATGTTATTCTCAGTTTCTCTTGTCTTTGATGTATTCTCTTTATTTCTCTCTTGTTTGTATTTTATTTTTAATTCATTTCTAGCATTTGCCCCTTATCCCTTCCTCCTCTTTCCAATCCCTTTTCACCCTTTTTGCCATCTGTCTTTTCCTATATTCTTTCTCTTCCTTCTTACCTCCCTCCCTCATCATCCAAATTACTTCCTCCGTCCTCAGCTTTCTATACTTTACTTACCTGCCTTGCTTTCTGCTTTACTACCCTTGCTTTCTTCTTTCCTCCCTCCCTCCTTCCAACCTTTTCTTTCTTCCCTACCTTCCATCATTTCACCCTCCCTCCCATTCTTCCTTCTTTCATTCCTCTCACCTTTTCCTTCATCCCTCTCTTCTCCCACCCTTCCTTCTTTCCTCCATTCTGTCATTCCTCTCACCTCTTCCTTCATTCCTCTCACCTCTTCCTTCATTCCTCTCACCTTTTCCTTCGTTACCATTTGTTATTCCTCTCAGCTCTTCCTTTTTTTCTCATTAATTTCTTCTTCCTTTCTTCCTCCCTTCCTCACTGTCGTTTTTCCCCCTCTTCCTTCCTTTCTCCCTTCCTTCCATCCTTTCCTCCCTTCCATCCTTGCTACCTTTGTTCATCACTCCTCCCCTCCCCTCCCCCCTTCCTTTCTCCCTCCACCACTCCCTTCTTTCTTTCATTCCTCACCTCTTCCTTCCGTCCTCTCATGTTGATTTTTTTTCCATGTCTCTCTGCCGTCTCCAAGGACCGGTTTGTGTGTGTGTGTGTACCCCAGGGCGGAGCTCGTTGGTGTACTTCCTTAAGAGGAGAGAGAGAGAGAGAGAGAGGATGAAGGAGGAGGAGTGGGAATTGGAAAGAGGAGGAGGGGAAGGAGGGGAGCGCGGGGATGAGAGACGAGATAGAGAGAGGAGGAGAGGGAGGAGGAGAGGAGAGAGAGCGAGAAGAAGAGAGAGATGAGAGATGGAGAGAAGAGAGGAGGGAGGAGAGGGGGGAGAGATGGGAGGATGGGCAGAGACGAGGAGAGGGAGAGGAATGAGGAGAGAGCGGCGGAGATCACCGCGAGGAGATCGAGAAGAGAGAGGAGAGACGAGAGAGATGAGAGAGGAGATGGAGAGGAGAGAGATAGAGAGAGCGGAAGAGCGCAGGGAGATGCGAGGAGGAGAGGAGGAGAGATGAGAGAGGGGAGACGAGGAGAGCGATGAGAGAGAGAGATTGAGGAGATGAGAGATGGGGAGAGGAGAGAGAGAGAGGAGAGATGGAGAGAGGCGAGAGGAGAGAGAGAGAGAGGGAGAGGGACGAGAGAGCGAGATGTTACGAGACGGAGAAGGAGAGAGGAGATGAGAAGAAGAGAGACGGAGGAGGCGAGGGAGGAGACGAGAGAGGACTGAGAGAAGACGAGGAGAGAGGGAGGGAGAGAGCGAGGGAGGAGACGAGAGAGAGAGATGAGAGAGAGAGAGAGAGGACTGAGAGAGAGGAGGAGAGATGTGAGAGGAGAGAGAGAGAGAGAGACGATGAGGGGAGAGAGGACGAGAGAGAGAAGCGGGAGGCAGAGAGAGAGAGAGAGAAGAGAGAGGAGTGGGTCGAGAGTCGAGAGAGGGAAGAGGAGGGGAGAGGAGAGAGGAGAGGAAGATGATGAGAGAGTAGAGAGGAGATGATGGGATGACCTGAGAGTGGAGAGATGGTTCTGTGGGGAGTGAGAGAGAGGATGAGAGGAGAGGAGAGAGAGAGAGAGAGAGAGAGAGAGAGAGGAAAAATTAAGAAAAGATGGCAACATGGGAATTAAGGGGGGGGGGGAGGGAAAACCTGATAAGACATGAAGTAAGAAGGGAAATGTGAGGCCGGTCGTCGTCGTCCGTCGAAATTCTGAACAATAAGCAACCGACAAAAGGCATAAGAGAGAGAGAGAGAGAGAGAGAGAGAGAGAGAGAGAGAGAGAGAGAGAGAGAGAGAGAGAGAGAGAATATGAAAACAGGTTCCAATGGGGGGAAGGTCAAATAAGGTCGAAAGGGAGTGGAAGGAGAAACTAAAGAAAAAAGGAAAATAAAAGGAACGGAATTAAGTTTGGCCATTTTTGTTTCCAGCACATTTTTCCTTTTAGTAATTTCAGGCATATATAAATATATAATCAAACTACTACTACTACTACTACTACTACTATTTGTTTTCTACTACATTGATTTTTATTTAATATTGTTCATACATTTTATTTTACAAACATCAGATATTTATATTTACACCATGCAACTTCAATCCAGTCCTCCTTCCGATGTGAAACCCTCTCTGCCACTGCTGCCTCGTAGTCCACTTCTGCCACCGTCACTGGTTGTGGGTGCAGGACCGTCCTTGTGTCCCCGCAGGCTTAGTAGTGCTGATCTGAGGCAATGAGAAAGTATATACGGCACCGTCATCCAGGCTCCTACGTGGCTCCTAGGCTGTTGCTTCTTCCTCTGCGATGATCTTTGCAAGCCTTGAATGAATAGAAAGCAACTGGGCCCTGGGGTCCCATTCCTCCAGATGTGGTGAAGACTAGTGGGGTTTAAAGCTGCCATGTTCGACATTTAAGATCCTTTCCCCATAGGCCCTGACCTTCTCTTTGTTCGTGTTCCTTCTTGTGTGCAGCATCCAGAGCCAGCTCGGCTGTAGCTATGGGCCCAATTGGGTCAAATAACTCTTATGTCAAAGAACGCTCGCTGTCGCATTTGTCCAAAATCCTCTTGACACTAACGGTCCAATCTTGGCTATCATTGGATGTGTTGGCCGTCCTGTGCTGCATGATCTCTCCACCCAAGGGAATGAGTGATGGTTCGCGCACCACTCTACACACCTCCCTGAGCATGTTCGCCGTTACATCTCTTACTTCATCGTGCCTGATGCTGATGAATCCTCCTTTCTTACATATCATGGAGTGGTCTGCATCATTGTTGGTTCCACAAACGCATCGATCGGGCAGTCCTTCAATCGGCCAATCATACCTCAGTGCAATAGCATCATTAAATTCTTGTTTGTTGAGATTGAAGCCTTTTGCCTTGATTGGTAGTGTTGTCAGCCAATTTGAAGCGCCCGTTTCTTGTGCTATTTGTAGTTTTCTTGTTTGTCTCGGGGAAAGTTGTCCCATCAATTGTGCCAGGTCATTTTTCTGTGAGTTTTGCCTCTCTGATGTACAAAGGAGTACAAAGGAGTACAAAGGAGTACAAAGGAAATCAAGCAACAACATATCTAGTGACCCTTCTAGGTTGCTTGTCCTCCAAAACACTGAGGATCAAGTTTCCAAACAGTGGTTTAGAGTGGGTAAGGGAACATTGGAAAGGGAATTACTGCCCTGGAACTAATGTCTGTGGCAGGATTAGGAAGTTAGTAGAGGACAGATGGGTTAGTAACTGAGGGGGGGATAAAATAAAGTTATTCATTTACAAACGCAGTCTGTCGCGGGTTTGATGGAAGATATTTGTTTAAAAGAATCAACGGTGATGCAGTCTATATCGGTTCGGGGAAGCCCATTCCACAAGTTGACAACTCGATTGAAGAAGACATTCTTAGATTCGTGCGAGTTAAAAGATTTACCAATAATTTTGCAACCGTTTCCCCGCGTGTAATTAGATTGGTCGATAGTGAAGTACTTACTACAGTTCATATTGTCGATGTCTTTGATGATTTTGAACACTTGAATTAAGTCACCTCTTAATCTGCGCTGGGTTAAAGGAAATAGATTTATTTCTCTAAGACGCTCTTCGTATGGTTTGTTTCTTTCGGCTAGGTATCATTTTGGTAACTCTACGTTGAACTCGTTCTAGCTTGGTTTATCTTTTTGGTAATAAGGGCACCAGGATTGAACGCAGTATTCCAGAAGAGGGCGGACTAAGGAATTGTAAAGGGTTAGGATAACTTCTTTGGATTTATGCTCAAATGACCTGCCTATAAAGCCAATTATTTTGTTTGCCTTCTTAACAACTTCTGAACATTGTTGACTCGGTTTTAGGTTACTCGATATTGTTACTCCCAGATCGGTTTCTCTGTTTACATTCTTAAGCTGAGTGCCATTCATCGAATTGTTTGCTTTCTCATTTAGGTATCCGACATGTAGTACTTTACATTTATCCGCATTGAAACTCATTTGCCAAATTTGGGCCCAACATGACAATTTATCTAGATTGTGTTGCATATCGTCAACTTGTTCTTTTGAGACCGTACGCTATTTGCAATTTTTGTATCGTCAGCAAATTTTGAGATTGTACAGGTGAGACCCTCATCTATGTCGTTGATGTAAATTAGAAAGAGAATTGGTCCTAGTACCGATCCCTGGGGTACCCCGCTACTTACATTGATCCATTTAGATGCCTTACCGTTTATGACTACTCTTTGCTTTCTGTTGCTGAGCCAATTTTCTATCCATTTCAACACACCGTCTTGTATTCCATGCGCTTTTAGTTTTAGCAGTAAAACGTTTGTGGGGAACTTTGTCAAAGGCCTTTGAAAATCAAGGTATATAATATCTACAGCTTTACTCTCATCGTAGAGGTTGAGGATATCGTGGAAGAAGTCTAAGAGGTTTGTTAAACAGGAACGTTTTTTACGAAAGCCGTGTTGAGTATCTTTAAGTATGTTATTTTCCTCTAAGTGATTTACGAGTCTGTCTCGTATGACCGTTTCTAGCATTTTACTACAACTGAGGTTAAGCTAATTGGACGATAGTTACTGGGTAGGGATTTGCTGCCTTTTTTGAATATCGGTGTTACGTTGGCTAGCTTCCACTGATCAGGCATAGTTCCAGACTGCAAGGATTTATTGAATAGTAATGTCAGTAGTTTGGAGAGCTCATCCTTAGCTTCCTTTAGAACTCTAGGCGATATTGTATCAGGTCCTGGCGTTTTATTTACCTTGAGTTTATCTAAACAATTCAATACTTCTCTCTCTGTAACGTTGATATTGCTTAGAACATCTGAATTATCAATCTGAATCGGCGATGGTGTAGGGATATCACTGAGGTCTTCTGTTGTAAAAACTAATGCAAAGAAGGTATTGAGGGTATTACTCATTTGTACTTTGTCTTTGGTGATGTGATGGTCTTTCTGATGTTGTAGATGTCCGCCTGGTCCACTTCACCGTCAGAACCTTGTGCTACGATGCGGTCAGTGAGAGATCCTGTTATCTTTACCGAGTTCAGGTATTCCGTTGTCGCCCTCCTCACTGGGTTGATGATTCCCAGCCCTCCCAACCTAGAAGGCAGTGCGAGCAGCTCCCTCTCTGTATCATTCGGGGTGTGCGACTTTACCCACGCTGGGATGAGTTTGTCTCTGATGGCATCTTTCAGCGGTTGAATTAATGCGCTCACATTTGGAACGGTTCGCATCAAGTAGGTCCAGCGGTGTTTGACCCCATATGTGAATGCCGAATACGCAGCCTGTGTGTTCCGTCTTTTTAATATTGGCCAGTTTTTTCATTTCTTTTACCCATTCTCTGACCTTCTCTATGTATTTGTTCTTGAACTCTTCCGTGCCTATCACTGCCCCAAGGTGACGCTGTCCGTCCTCTGTTACTACCACTTCACTACCTCTGAAAGCTTCTTACGTATTTTCATAATGTTCTGATTTTACTATTAGTATTGACTTTCTGGCATTTGGATGGTACCCTATTTCTGGGCCTTCATTTGATAATTGCTCCCACCAGTGCTTGAGATCGTTGACTTTTCCCGCTCCAGTGAGATCGTCTGCATAGGCCACCTGCTTGACTTGCGTCACCTCATGGCTTGTTAAGGTTAGCAACACTGAGAGACCTAAAGCATACATTGCCATTGTTACTGGGTCACCTTGTGTGGTTCCTTCCATTGATTTCAGAGCTGATCCACATCATGTGTTCTGGTTGTTTACTATGAAGAGGTCCGCAGGCCGTTTATAGGTGTTCTCTACATAGGTGGCAAAGCTGGGGCATTTTACTTTGATGTTATCTATTGCCGTCTTTCTGTTGATGGTGTTAAAGGCGTTTGTTGCATCCACTAGCAGCACAGCTTCACAGTCCACTTGCTCATATATTTTTCTTATGGCATGGATTGCTGCCTCTCCCCCTGCTTGGTGGCCGGCACACACTTGGAGATTATCTGCCGCTGACCGCACATCGTCTTTCACCACTTCCATTATGCATTTTCCGATGATTCTTCTCAGCACTTCACCCACTCCTACTGGTCTGCACCCTGGATTCTTGTCTAATGGTATTAGGCGACAAGCTGTGTAAGCCTCCAAATGTTGACAATTTTGGGTGGCCATCTTTCTTGCAAGAGCTGCCAGAGCCCTACATAAGTCTGTTGCTGCTAGTCCGAAGATTGCTCTACTCAGGATTGTCCTCCAGCCGTTCGCATCCAGCCCTGATGGGCCTGCACTGCCTTGTGTCCCTAGAGCCTTTTTTCCAAATCATTTCGCCTGTGATTTGTTCGTATATGACGGTGTTTGGTGGTATATAATCCCCCTCTAGCCTCTGACTCTCGTGGATACTAGGTTGTGGATGTTTCTCTTTCAGCATTTGGATGGTGTCTTTTGTGATAGGCAGCAACCCACCAGCTGCCTTCCTTGTCAGGGACCGTATTGCAGGTGCCACTTTTCCTTGTCTCATCTGGTCGCCGAATCTCCTGGCTTCGTCTTCATTGTTTTCCCTTTTTTGCCGCCGCCTGCATTGTCTCCCTTGTAATGCTCTGGCTTCATTGAGTAAGTCATCCATGTTGTTATCATTCCATAATTTCATTCTTCTTGTTAGCGCAGTCACATTTTCACCTTTATTAGATTTGTGGTGAGTTTTTTGCAAGAAGAGATGTGGAATGCTGAAAATTATCTTGAGAACATACGGGGCTAAAGATGTGTCACAGACATAGTTATAAATGAGCTTTGTCATATCGTTCAGCATGTTGGTGGTGGCATCACATTTTGGTGGGTTGAAAAAGTTGTGTGCAAACCAATATACTCTTTCTGGGTAAACTGCATCTATTCAAGTTCTAACTTCCTCTTCCTGTAATCCTTTCCAGAGTATGTTTCCACCTCTGCCTGCTTCATTTGGCTCCCTTGGAGGCCTGCCATCCTCTCTTGCGTCTCGGTTGTCATCTCCCTCTCTTATGTCTCTTGCGGGCTCCTCATTACTTTCCGCTTCTTGGGGTTCTTTTATCTCTCTTGGGACCCTTGAGTCCCTTGCTTCTCCCCTTATTGTTTCAGGTTCCCTGCCACCCTGACGGCCTCCCTCAGCTGCGTCCCGTTGCTCACTCTGGGAATTTGCTGCCGTCTCTCCACTCGTTCCTGCTCTACCTAAAGGGTTACGACAATTGTCCCCTTTATTACAGTCTGTGCATCCTTGTCTTCTCACACAATTGTATTGAGCACAATTGTGTTCACGTATGGTACATATGCAGCATTTTTTTTATTTTTTTGACCTTTGTGATGGAGCCTCGCCTGAGCTGTCCTCGTCCTCCATCTATCCTTATATCATTAATATATCCACATTTCTGTCCGTTCCCCTACTAAGTCCTTAAAGAGTAGGTCTAGGATAACTGTAGGCAGGTTCACAGATCCTATCGAATATTCTAGGAAACTATTAAGCAGTGCCTAACTAAGAAGATGCTTTCGTGTCCAAAAATCAGTATTACTTAAATAATTATAAATTTACCTTATCGTCCGTACGTAACCTGTGTAGCAACAACCAAATATTTTTCGGTATGTGTGTCTACATATATTGTTGTACTACAGTGATTATTTCCTATTAGTATAATTGTTTGTCATATTTGATATTCCCCCTGACAGACCGGTGGGATGTATGTGTAAGACTGTTGTGTTGTGTCTGTATAATTTGGTGTTACTACGTGACATACACAAACTAAGTAAGCGATTAAACAGGACGACAAGATAGAGATAAAGAGCGTGATTGAGAGAGAGAGTGAGTGGTCCGGCCTTAATACTATTAGATAGGGACAGTTTATAGTGATGGAATAGGGCAGTAAAGTAAGGAAAGAGAGAGAGAGCGAGAGAGAGAGAGAGGAGGGGGAGGGGGGGTTGGTGACTAGTTATAGTATTATTCACTGATGTTGAAAGTGATTAGTTGATCAGTGGAGATGAGAAAGAGAGAGAGAGAGAGAGAGAGAGAGAGAGAGAGAGAGAGAGAGAGAGTACAAAGGAGTACAAAGGAAATCAAGCAACAACAGGTCTAGTGACCCTTCTAGGCTGCTTGTCCTCCAAAACACTGAGGATCAAGTGTCCAAACAGTGGTTTAGAGTGGGTAAGGGAACATTGGAAAGGGAACTACTGCCCTGCCACTAACGTGGCAGGACTAGGAAGTTAGTAGGGGACATATGGGTTAGTAACTGAGGGGAGGATAAAGTTATTCATTTACAAACGCAGTCAGTCGCGGGTTTGATGCGAGATATTTGTCTAGGCGGAATTTAAATGAATCAACGGTGCTGCAGTCTATAACGTCTCTGGGAAGCCCATTCCACAAGTTGACAACTCGATTGAAGAAGAAATTCTTAGATTCGTGCGAGTTTAAAAGATTTACCAATAATTTTGCAACCGTTTCCCCGCGTGTAATTAGATTGGTCGATAGTGAAGTACTTACTACAGTTCATATTGTCGATGCCTTTGATGATTTTGAACACTTGAATTAAGTCGCCTCTTAATCTGCGCTGGGTTAAAGGAAATAGATTTAATTCTCTAAGACGCTCTTCGTATGGTTTGTTCTTTAGGCTAGGTATCATTTTGGTAACTCTACGTTGAACTCGTTCTAGCTTGTTTATATCTTTTTGGTAATAAGGGCACCAGGATTGAACGCAGTATTCCAGAAGAGGGCGGACTAAGGAATTGTAAAGGGTTAGGATAACTTCTTTGGATTTATGCTCAAATGACCTGCCTATAAAGCCAATTATTTTGTTTGCCTTCTTAACAACTTCTGAACATTGTTGACTCGGTTTTAGGTTACTCGATATCGTTACTCCCAGATCAGTTTCTCTGTTTACATTCTTAAGCTGAGTGCCATTCATCGAATAGTTTGCTTTCTCATTTAGGTATCCGACATGTAGTACTTTACATTTATCCGCATTGAAACTCATTTGCCAAATTTGGGCCCAACATGACAATTTATCTAGATTGTGTTGCATATCGTCAACTTGTTCTTTTGAGAGTACGCTATTTGCAATTTTTGTATCGTCAGCAAATTTTGAGATTGTGCAGGTGAGACCCTCATCTATGTCGTTGATGTAAATTAGAAAGAGAATTGGTCCTAGTACCGATCCCTGGGGTACCCCGCTACTTACATTGGTCCATTTAGATGCCTTACCGTTTATGACTACCCTTTGCTTTCTGTTGCTGAGCCAATTTTCAATCCATTTCAACACACCGTCTTGTATTCCATGCGCTTTTAGTTTTAGCAGTAAACGTTTGTGGGGAACTTTGTCAAAGGCCTTTTGAAAATCAAGGTATATAATATCTACAGCTTTACTCTCATCGTAGAGGTTGAGGATATCGTGGAAGAAGTCTAAGAGGTTTGTTAAACAGGAACGTTTTTTACGAAAGCCGTGTTGAGTATCTTTAAGTATGTTATTTTCCTCTAAGTGATTTACGAGTCTGTCTTGTATGACCGTTTCTAGCATTTTACATACAACTGAGGTTAAGCTAATTGGACGATAGTTACTGGGTAGGGATTTGCTGCCTTTTTTGAATATCGGTGTTACGTTGGCTAGCTTCCACTGATCAGGCATAGTTCCAGACTGCAAGGATTTATTGAATAGTAATGTCAGTGGTTTGGAGAGCTCATTCTTAGCTTCCTTTAGAACTCTAGGCGAGATTGTATCAGGTCCTGGCATTTTATTTACCTTGAGTTTATCTAAACAATTCAATACTTCTCTCTCTGTAACGGTGATATTGCTTAGAACATCTGAATTATCAATCTGAATCGGCGATGGTGTAGGGATATCACTGAGGTCTTCTGTTGTAAAAACTGATGCAAAGAAGGTATTGAGGGCATTACTCATTTGTACTTCGTCTTTGGTGTATTCTCCTTTTTCATCGACTAACGGTCCAACAGTTGAAGTAACTACTTTTTTCTTTCTGATATAACTATAGACGAGAGAGAGAGAGAGAGAGAGAGAGAGAGCGAGCGAGAGAGAGAGAGAGAGAGAGAGAGAGAGAGAGAGAGAGAGAGAGAGAGAGAGAGAGAGAGAGAGAGAGAGAGTCCCTGGGGTTTTGAAGGTGATTAATTGAACAGTGGAGATGAGAGAGGGAGCTAGAGAGGGATGGAGAGAGAAGGCGGGGGAGGACCCTGGGTCACAGGTCACTGGGTTGGGTAGCAGGGGTGGTGTAGGGCAGGCCTGTAGGAGGGGGGTGGGGTATGGGTAAGGGTTCAACAATAATTAATTTGATACTAATTGCTTTTGTATCTAACTACTATACTAATTTTGTTAATGTAACATTGATTTCGCGTCACAACTAGACCACATCTTGCAAATTGGCTCGTTTACCTAATTGTGTCTTTGTAACATAATAATGTATCTTTGGTACTGTCGGCCTAATAAGTGATGTCTCGGTACCAATTATGTTTTGATCAATAATCGATATCAGCAATATTCACACACGATTTCTTTTTGAGTGAGATATACCAACACGTTCCTACACTTACCCACCCTATTCAACATCTGACAGACATGAATACAGTACAGAGCGAGCCAAACGTAATGCCAGCCGAGCCATGACTTATTAGCGCCACTGTACATTACATATTAAACATGTTCAGTTACCCACGTAAGTTCTGTTTCTTTCCGTGATCTACGTGGAAAATTAAGGCACATGATTGAATAACGCGTGTAGTTTCTTATGCATGGGTTAACTCATCTGACTAGTTTAAGGGGGGATGGGCCGGTTTTCTTGACCACTTTCTCCCACATGTTGAGCCCCATTAGTTTTCAGATGTTAAGATGTTTGCCCCATTAGTTAGTCGATTTTAAGACCTTTCGCCCCATTTCGCCGTCAATATTTAGACCTTTCGCGCTATTTAGGTGTCGATTTTTTCCCCTGGCGAACGATAGTGAGCCTGTAATGTTTGAAGATTCGGCCTTCGGTCGGGAAATTTTTCTACCGAAAAATGTACAAATTAATCTAGAAGGGGGATCTAATGGATGTTTTTTTTTTTTTTTTTTTTTATGGAGGTCTAGGGAGGAAACTAGAAAAAATGAATACATTAAAAAAATGGCCAAAAAGTGAACCATCCTACCTTAAACTGATAATTAATTGAAACAATTCCGTCATACTAACTTTACTTTCCTACACACGATCACGACGAGGATCAGAACTTGTGTGGGCAACTGTACATATCAAAACAAACTCTACTTAGGTTATTTAAATCCAGTCAGAATCATGTTCATAGTTTCTAGTGTCAAGTTATTCGCTAATATTACATTTCAACTTGAGATAGATTCGCCCTGAGACATATCCAACTAATTTTCATTGCATTTTGTCTATATATCTTATACTATCTCTTTGTCCTTTACACACACACACTCTCTCTCTCTCTCTCTCTTTGTGCATATATGAAGCCAGGCAAGTGTCTTCCAGGCTATGAATATATTTATCTTGGGGCGTCCGTTTTAGGGTGTTAAACGAGACTTATTCCCTATTTTATATATATCATAACTAAATAAATAGTATACTCATTTAATTTTATGCTCCACATTTTTTTTTGTACCCTTGCAAGTGGGAAAATGGCCACCCACAAGTTCATTTATTTTTTTGTCCCGGTTTGAAATCTCACTCACTCTTTGTCTGTGCGTATATGAATCGCAACAACAACAACAACAACAATAATAATACTAATCTAATTTGTTTATTAATTTCACCACAACACCAAACACCTCCAATGAAAGCATATTATGTGATCCACTACTACTACTAATATTGATAATAATAATAATAATAATAATATCGTCTAGTCTCTTAATATATTCAGTTTAGGGAGTGCATAATATAAATAATAACCCGGCGGAAAATGTAATCCCCCTAGCAGCTGATATTAATGGAAAAATAAGAAACTGCTGCGTGTGTGTGTGTGTGTGTGTGTCATAATAATGCTTAGTTTCCACAAGATAGTTGGTTCTAAAAACGTTGGAGTAGCTGAGTAATTAAGATGGGGACAAGTCAATTTATCGAGTTAAAAAATCAAAACAAAAACCACACACACACAGACTTTATAAGATATACTTTCCAACAGATGGTAAATTGCCACGTTACTGTCTTGGTTAGTATGTTATTACGTGGATTATGTAGCGAAATGTGTTGTTAATTATGAAAACTTGACATAAATGCGACGCACAGACATAGATTCATATTTTTCCATCAAGTATCGATAAACCAGTTGTTAAGCAATTCAATTTGTTAGCAGCTGAAATAAAACTGACTATAGACTAATTATAGATGGAATTTGGTGACTTTTATGAATTAATTTATTTTACTTTTTAATATACAATATGTTGAACTGATAAACTGTCAGGCTGAGGTAAAATGCATGCATTTTGTGAGATACCAATTCTACAACCTGCTTTTCACTGTAGTCCATAATACCATAGTACTGTATATTAGGCCATAATATATTATATTATATCTATCTATCTATCTATCTATCTATCTATCTATCTATCTCTCTCTCTCTCTCTCTCTCTCTGCGTTCAATCCTGGTGCCCTTATTACCAAAAAGATATAAACAAGCTAGAACGAGTTCAACGTAGAGTTACCAAAATGATACCTAGCCTAAAGAACAAACCATACGAAGAGTGTCTTACAGAATTAAATCTATTTCCTTTAACCCAGCGCAGATTAAGAGGTGACTTAATTCAAGTGTTCAAAATCATCAAAGGCATCGACAATATGAACTGTAGTAAGTACTTTACTATCGACCAATCTAATTACACGCGGGGAAACGGTTGCACAATTATTGGTAAATCTTCTAACTCACACGAATCTAAGAATTTCTTCTTCAATCGAGTTGTCAACTTGTGGAATGGGCTTCCCCGAGACGTTATAGACTGCAGCACCGTTGATTCATTTAAACTCCGCTTAGACAAATATCTCGCATCAAACCCGCGACTGACTGCGTTTGTAAATGAATAACTTTATTTTATCCCCCCCCTCAGTTACTAACCCATCTGTCCCCTACTAACTTCCTAATCCTGCCACGGACATTAGTTCTAGGGCAGTAGTTCACTTTCCAATGTTCCCTTACCCACTCTAAACCACTGTTTGGACACTTGATCCTCAGTGTTTTGGAGGACAAGCAGCCTAGAAGGGTCACTAGACCTGTTGTTGCTTGATTTCCTTTGTACTCCTTTGTACTCTCTCTCTCTCTCTCTCTATATATATATATATATATATATATATATATATATATATATATATATATATATATATATATATATATATAATATATATATATATATATATATATATATATATATATATATACGTATATATATATATATACTGTATATATATATATTATAGTATATCAGACTATAATAATATTAGGCCAGAGATCTTGACCCCTAACCTTGGTTGAAAAAAAAAAAAAAAAAGAAGCTTGAGCAAGTGGTCTTTAAAATAATGTCCACACCTAGTCCTTGGCTGACTCTTCCCAAATGGTAGCTCGATTACTCAAGTCCTTTGTTTAGTTATGGAGGATAGTCTTAAAGAGTTCTGGCCTAATTATAATGAGTAGACTATAAACATTACTCTTTCTAAATATAACAAACATAGTATGTATAAAAGTTGTTTAGTTCAGCTGGAAGTATTGGCAGCTGTACGTAGATCACAAATACCCCATGTTTATGTGTGTGTGTGTGTGTAAACAACTGCTGGGGCCTGAAGTCAGTATGTGTGTGCGTGTGTTAGTGAACACCTGAGAGAGAGAGAGAGAGAGAGAGAGAGAGAGAGTATATGTGCGTGTGTTTATTTGTGAACACCTGGCCGAGAGTTACATAGAATTACATATATACACAGACTGCACACCCCTTGCGGTCCCTACTAGGCAGTCCGGACATAATGCTAAAATAGAATTTGATACAAAGTGGAAGGCAAGGATGGCAAAGCAGAAAGCTCTCTCCCCACCTATCTCTTCCTCCGACCATTGGTCGGCATGAAATTATAGTTGGAGAAACAAGTCCCCTAGCAGAATGAGAAACATTTCTACTGGGAAATTCATAGTAAAAAAAGAAGTTGAGAAATATTATCAAACTACTGATGCTTAACCTATTTTTGTTGTCCTTTTTTTGTTTACCTATATTATTCCAACCTCCTCAAAATGGATGTCTAGACTCCTTTTGAATGTGTCAATTGTCTTACATTGTACCACTTTCTCTGGCAGTTTGTTCCACTCGATGACCACACTGTAGGTGAAGAAGTGCTTTGTGACATTAAGATTCACCCTCCTGGTTTATAATTTCATTCCATTTCCTCGAGTTAATGAACTATTATCGATTTTGAAAAGTGAATCTACATCAATTTTGTTAAAACCCTTTAATATCTTGAAACACTCGATTAATTGACTTCGCACTCTTCTTTTCTTAAATGAAAACAAATTTAGTTTTCTTAATCTTTAATGATATGATTTATTTCTTAGTGACAGTATCAATATTCTCACTATGCTGCACCAACTCGAGTTTCGACCAAAATTGCACGCCATATTCAAGATGCTTTTATAAGTAAAATATATATTTTAATATATTCCAATGCTTGATTGGCCTTGTTCGCAACTGCTGCATCATAAATCTGAGGTCTTTAGGTTTTCAGATATAAGAACCCCCAGGTCTTTAACTAATGCACTTGTTTTGATTGGCTGGCCTTTCATCTTGTATTCATATTTTTTGTTTTCATTACCTATCTGCAAGACCTGGCATTTGTCAACATTGAATGGCATCTGCCATTTTTCTGACCACTCAACTATTGTTTGAATCAGATTGCAGTTTATTTATGTCTTCTTCGGTTGATACTGAATTTCCTATCTTTGTGTCATCAGCGAACTTTTAGATAGTATTATTTAGTTTTACATCGATGTCATTTATGTAGATAAAAAACAAAACTGGCCCCAGGACCGATCCCTGAAGCACTCCGAGAGAGAGAGAGAGAGAGAGAGAGAGAGAGAGAGAGAGAGAGAGTTACAAGGAATAGTTAGTATTTCAGTGATTTTACGGTCCAATCCGGGGAGATACTCGAAGTGGAAGGAGAGAGGCTGTTAAGTGCACTACACCATTACAGAGTGTGCTAAATACTATCTACTATCTTCTTGAACTGCTCTACTGAAGGACTGTTTACAATTTCGGAGGGAAATTTGTTCCAGGTAGAACACATCTTATTTGTGAAAAAGATTCCATAAATACTAGTGCTGAACCTTGTCAACTCTAATTTCGAGCCATGGTTAAGTGCTGTATGCATATTGAGGCTAAATATTTTTCTATAATCCACATTGTCAAACCCATTGAGTACGGCATTTAAAAAACTTCAAGAGAGAGAGAGTGAGTGAGAGTGAGTGTGTGCGTATCACAGGTTATTTTTGTGGTCGTCTTTGTGAGTATGTATGCGTCAGTATGTGTGTACGTGTCTGAGTATGTGTGTGTGTGTCCTGGGGCAAGATGGATACAAGTGCTGCATTCCATAGTGAAGGATGGGAGGGGGGGACTGGGATTCGGAAGCGGGGGGGGGGGGTAGTTAGGTGAGTGGGTGAGAGGAAGAAGGAAGGAAGGACGGAAGAAGAATGAAGGGAGGGAGGGAAGAAGAAGGAAGGGAGGGAGGAAGAAGAAAGGAGGAAATAAGGAAGAAGAAAGGGAGGTAGGAAAAAGAGAGAAGGGAGGAAGGAAGGAAGGAAGGAAGAAGGGAGGGAGGGAGGGAGGGAGGAAGGAAGAAAAAAAGGGAGGAAACTAGGAAGAAGAAATGGAGAAAGACAAAAGAGAGGAGAGAGAAAGTAAGAACATAAGAAAATGGGAGTCTGCAGAAAGCCGATTGGCATAAGCAAGGCAGATCCCTGTGAGGAAGGAAGGAGGGCAAGAAGGGAGGGAGGACAGAAGAGGGAAGGGGAGGAGGAAGGAAGACAGGAAGGGGGAAGGGAGGAACGAAAAACGAAAACAGAAAGGAGGGGAGGAAAACAAAGGAAGTAAAGAAGCGAGGAAGGATTGAAAGAAGGGATTAAGGGGAGTGACCTGCTTTTTGTTATCTCTGTCCTTTTCTCTCTTTCTCTGGCTTGTATCCATTCGGCCCCATTCAGCCAACTATTTTATGACGTTTATCCCCATCTAGGTGTCGATTTCTTCCTGGCGAGCGATAGCGAGCCAGCATTATATGAAGAAATCCGGCTTCGCCGGAGAAATTTTTCTATCGAAAAATGTACAAATATAGCCTGCTGTCAAACAAAAATAAAAAATATGCTGGCTCGCTACCGCTCACCAGTAAAAAATTGACACCTGGATGGGGATAAACGTCTTAAAACAGTAGGCTGAATGGGGCCAAATTGATACAAACCAGAGAAAGATAGAAAAGGAGAGAACAAAAACAGGTCACCCCCCTTAATGAAGTGTGGAAAGATGGAATATAGGTAGGAAGGAAGGGAGGAAGAAAGAAGAAGCAAAGAATAAGTAAGGAAGAGAGGAAGGATCGAAGGTAAGGATTGATAAAGGATGGAATAAAGGAAGGAAGGAAAGTAAGGAAGAATGAAGGCAGAAAGAGGATAACGCAAGAAAACAAATAGGCAATCGACCACTTGCGAGTGTCTTGCCACAAGCAAGTTGGAGCTGTAGACATCAATATTTAGCAGAATTACCAAGGAAAATACGATTGTAGTGCATAGTCAAAACATACAATCAAATTAATCATATTTTCTATCCATCAGAAAATACAATCAAATTAATCATATTTTCTATCCATCAGAAATCTACATTATTTTAGCAATTCTGTTTTATATCGGTGTTTGCGGCTTCAACTTCCTGAATCTCGCAAGTGGTCAATTAGTCTAGGATAACAAAACACAATTGGAAGAACACAAGAACTATAATACATTGTTAGGAATGAAGAAAGAAGAAAATATGAAAATTAGGTATTATTTGAATTAGTGAATTGAAGCAAGGGAGCAAAAAAGAAGACAGAACCAGAGTGAATGAAAATTGTAAATAACAGAAAAAACATGAACATTGTAAATAACAGAACAACATGACAATTGTAAATAACAGAAAAACATGAAAATTGTAAATAACAGAAAAACATGAACATTGTAAATAACAGAAAAACATGAACATTGTAAATACCAGAAAAACATGAAAATTGTAAATAACAGAAACACATGAAAATTGTAAATAACAGAAAAACATGAAAATTGTAAATAACAGAAAAAAACGAAAATTGTAATTAACAGAAAAACATGAAAATTGTAAATAACAGAAAAACATGAAAATTGTAAATAACAGAAAAACATGAACATTGTAAATAACAGAAAAACATCTATCTATCTATCTATCTATTGCCTGACGCCGTGATCCCCGAAGGGGTGGCCACGAACGAACCGCCCCCATGCACCTCTGTCCCCAGTCAGTCGACGCCCCTCCCCCCAACCAGCACCGCCTTCGTTCATGTAGTTACTCACTCCATCCTTCCACCTCATATTCGGTCTACCTCTCCCCCTCCACCTCGCTCTCGTACACCCTCTTAGTCATTCTCTCGCTTTCCATACGTTCCATATGGCCGAACCATCTCAAGTTGTTCCTTTTCACACTTTCCAGCACATCTACCTCCACACCACACCTCCTTCTTACTTCCTCATTAGTCTGTCTATCCCTCCATGTAACTCCGCACGCACTCCTTAAGTAATTAATTTCCACTGCTCTCACTCTTGGTCTGAGTCTCTCAACCAACGTCCATGCTTCGCTTCCGTAAGTCAGTGTCGGGATTACCACACTGTCATGCAAGGACTTCTTCACTTCCATACTGACCACCCTATTTCTTGTTACTGCTTTTAGCGTTCCTACAACCCTCTTCCCCTGTTGTACCCTCTCCCGCACCTCTTCATCCATAGTCCCATCTTTACTCAACACACTGCCCAGATACTTAAAAGAGTTGACGATCTCCATAGCCTGACCGTTCAGCTTCACCTCACACTCTGTGACTTCACCCCTTTCGAAGACCATAACCTTGCTCTTCCCCGTATTTACCTTCAAATTCCGTTTTTCGCACACTGTTCCAAACTCATTTACAAGACCCTGCAACTCCCATTCATTATCACTCATCAGAACTGTATCATCCGCAAACAGCAGTATAGGTAGCTTCCACTCAATTCCCTCCCTTTTCAGCGATACACCAACATCCACTGCTCTTGATAGTATTTCTTTCATAACTCCATCCATATATACAGTAAACAACCACGGGGACATCACACACCCCTGTTTCAAACCAACATTCAGGTCAAAGAACTCGCTCTGCTCACTCTCCACACGTACTGCCGCCTTTGCACCCTCATACATGCTCTTCACTGCTTTCAGCAACTTGCCCTCTACTCCGTATATTCTAAGTACTTTCCACAAACCTTCTCTATCCACTCTGTCATAGGCCTTCTCCAAGTCCATAAAGGCAACATACACCTTTTGTTTCTTCTCCAGATACTTCTCCACAACACAATTCAGGGTAAAAATCTGATCTACACATCCTCTTCCCTTCCTAAAACCTCCCTGCTCGTCGCTTATCCATTTCTCCGTTCTCACTCTCACTCTCTCAATCACTACCCTACTGTATACCTTCCCTACTACGCTTAGAAGACATATTCCTCGGTGGTTACCACACACTCCTCTTTCCCCTTTGCCCTTATATAGGGGGACTATTATGCCAGTCTTCCAGTCATCGGGTGCACTCCCCTTCTCCCATGCTAGTTTGCACATTTTCCATACCCATTCTATCACTATCTCACCACCATACCTCAACATTTCCCCACACACTCCATCTGTTCCTGGTGCTTTCCCCAACTTCACTCTTTTCATGGCTTCCCACACTTCTGACCTCCTGATCCCCACCTCCTCCTCCACTACTTCTCTTCTTCTCCCTCCCATACCATATCCAGCTATGTTTGCTGGCTCTTCATTCCTTTCATTTAGCAACTCACTGAAGTACTCCCTCCATCTTTCGACTCTCTCTTGCTTCTCGGCTAGCATTCTCCCATTCTTATCTTTCACACCCTTACTGTTTCCCTTGCTACCTTCCCTAACTTTCTTGACTTCTTTCCAGAACAGTTTCTTACTCTCCCTCCATTTTACACTCAGATTCCTTCCAAATTCCTCATCTACTCTTCTCTTACTTTCCTTCACTACTCTCTTCACCACCCTCTTACTCTCCACGTACCTCGCTCGTTTCTGTCTCTCGGAATCTTCATTCCCTCTACTACCCAACCACTCTCTATATGCTTTCTTCTTTTCTTCCACAGCTATTCTTACCTCTTCTGTCCACCATGCTGTACCTTTCACTCCCCTCCCTCTTCTCCTCACTCCACACACCTCCTCACATGCTGCACAGATCTCATCCTTAAACACCTTGCTCATCTCCTCCACTTCCTCCATAACTTCCAGGTCGAACCCACCTAGTCGTCTTTCCACTGCTCTCCTGTACTCCTCCCTGACTTCCTCCTCCTGCAACCTCTCCACCCTCCTCACCATTCCACCCTCCTCTCGCCTCCCTCCCGCTCTCCTCACCCACTTCTTTTGTATCCTAACCTTAGCTACCACTACATAATGATCAGACAGACCCCCTCCAATACCCTATACACCCTAGCATCCATCACAGATTTCTTCATTCGTTCATCCACACATACATAATCAATCAATGACTTTCGTTCCACCACTGTCTTATCCTTCATCGTCAACATCCGTTTCCACGTGTACCTGTGGATCATTCTGTGTCGGAAGAAGGTGTTGGCTATCCACAGCCTCCTCCCCACACATACGTCCACAAGTGCACTACCATTCCCATTCACCTCTGATGGTACCCCCCACCCTCCCACCACTCCCTCAACTTTCCTATCACCCACCTTACCATTCATATCCCCAATCAGAAATATTCTTTCGTTCTTGTCAAACTTCTCATGGCACGCCTCCACATTCATCCAGAACTCCTCTTTCTTTCTTTCAAGTATATCCTCTGTCGGGGCATACACGCATACAATCACCCACGTTTGTATTCCTACTTTCATTCTCACCCACACAATCCTTGAACCCACAGACCCATACTCTCTTACACATTCCTTCCATTTGCTACTTACAAACAAACATGCACCTTCTCTCGCTGTTCCTTCACTCACTCCAGCACACACACCCATTCCACACTCCCACTCTCTCACATCTGAACCTTTCCATTTGGTCTCTGTCATTCCACATACATCCAGCCTGGCATTCACTAACACTTCCAGAACCTCTCTCTCTTTTGTGCCATCATTCATGCCACTAACATTCCACGTAGCCATTCTCAGAATGTCCGAAGGCATGTCCTTAGTCGGTCGTGGTTCGTCAACGTTGGTTCCGTCCGCATCCGAGGCTGTTCGTTCGTTTTTCTTTGCTTAGATATTTTTTCCGGGTGGGGGTCGCAAGCCCACCGACCCAACCTCTTTAGTCGCCTCTTACGACACGCAGAAGGCATGTGGGGCATATTCTATTCCCTAACCCCTAGGGGAAAAACATGAAAATTGTAAATAACAGAAAAACATGAAAATTCAAATGGCCAGAAAGTGGTAGAAAACCGAATAGAAGATAATGTAAATAACAAAGAAAGACCTGACTCAGAATAACAAATAAAGACCTGACTCAGAATAACAAATAAAGACCTGACTCAGAATAACAAAGAAAGACCTGACTCAGAATAACAAAGAAAGACCTGACTCAGAATAACAAAGAAATACCTGACTCAGAATAACAAAGAAAGACCTGACTCAGAATAACAAAGAAAGACCTGACTCAGAATAACAAAGAAAGACCTGGCTCAGAATAAAAATAGCAAAATCGTAAAAGAATTGATAAAGAATATATGATTTACAGATGGGTATAAAATTGGGGAGATGTGATGGATAGGGCATGAGTAAAGACAGTATGAGTGATTAATGATAAATCTCAAGAATAAGAATGGAAAGATTGAAATTACGAAGGATGAAAGAAAGAGAGAAGGGGGAGAGAGGAGATAAATCGAAGAAAGGAAGGGAGAGAGAGTCGAATAGAGAAAGAGAAAGAGAGGAACATATAAGCAAACAGATAGGAGTGATGAAGGAAGGAGCTATTGCTGGAAGGAACGAGTGATGGCAGGAAGGAAGGAAGGAAGGAAGGCAGGTAGTAAAGAAGGAACACAGGTAAGTGCCGATAATTTTATGGCAGTTCTTATCGCTCTTACACATTTCCCTTAAGCATATAAGTTTACAATACCGGTATATATATATATATTTTTTTTCTATGTGAGTGAGGGAGGCAAAGGGCAGAACTGCCTATAGCGAGTGCCTCCCCCGTAGTTGAAAGAGTGACAGGGTCAAAATCAAGGGACGTTCGAGCCAAAATGCCTGGACACACGGAATTTGAAGCAATTTAAGTCATAGGAAGAGGGAAAAACTGATTCTGGGAGAGAGTTCCAGAGCTCAGCTGTTGAATAGAAGAAAGTCTGAGAGTAACGTTTCACTCTTGGGTTGGAGAGTTGCACAGAGTAGGGGTGGGATTGTGTTGCAAGACGGGTACCACGTGCCCTATGTAAAGGAGGTGGTATACACTGGGAAAGCTCTGAGGAACACTGATTATTATAGCGATAGAATAGCGAGAGAGATGCAACATTGCGGCGAAGAGAGAGAGATTGCAGAGAGTTGGTGAGTGGACGGGAGTTAATGATACAAAAGGCCTTCCTTTCAATTTTGTCTAGGAGAGCGGTGTGATTATATACAGTATATATATATATATATATATATATATATATATATATATATATATATATATATATATATATATATATATATAGAGAGAGAGAGAGAGAGAGAGAGAGAGAGAGAGATAGATAGATAGATAGTTAATTAGTTAGTTAATTCTTTATTTTATAAAAGGTTACATGGTAACATTTTACATATATACAGATAGACTCAGACTCAAATCTTTATTTCATAAAAGACAACACAATTAACTTTTTACATATATACAATAGAGATAACGGTAACCTCATACATTACCGCATTCTAGGTTCATGGTTTTGTACAAACATAATTCTTGACTTGATAGCATTTATATCATTAGTTTTCAAATCTGATACGTCATATTCATGTAATAGGATATGGTTAACTTCCTTTCCTAACGATAGGTATTCATCAAGGTTTAATAAACATTTCTGTAAAAACTTGCAAGGTTTTAGGAGACATTTGTGAGCAAATCTAATTTTTAACCAATTCATTAAATGATTAAATGTCATTAGTCCAGCCAATTCACATGCATGATGATTACTTTCCCAATATTTTAATTTCAGCATTTTCTTTATTGCTTTGTGGTAACCAATTGCAAATTGCTTAAGAGGAAGTTTGCACTTTTTGTTATAAAACCATAATTCAGAACCATAAAAACTTGAGCAGTAACTTTGGAACAACTGAGTAAAAACCCTAACATTAACATTAGAAAATTTACGTAAAATACAATTAAATTCATTATAAAACTTGTTACGACACCTAATTACGTCTTTGTCATTATTTAAATTATCATCTATTATAAACCCTAGATACTTTTGTTCATTAACAACATTCAATATCTCTCCACATAGCATCAACTTTGGCTTTAAGTTTTTATCTTTATTGTCTTTGAAATACATGCATGATGATTTATTAATATTAATGTCAATATCAATTTCTTTTGCTTCATTTCCAAGCATATTTAGTAAAAACTGTAATCCCGATGACGATGGTGCTAATACAACAATATCGTCAGCGTAAGCACTAATATTACTTGATATATTTCCTAGTGTGCACCCCTTTTTACATTTAGACACTTTTTCAATCAGCTTATCTATATAAAGATTAAATAATATCGGAGACAAGACTCCTCCCTGTCTTACTCCATTCATTATTTTCCAGGGTTTTGATATTGAGTCTTTATGCTTAGTAGCAACCAGTTGATTTCTATAAAGATATAATATTATGTTCGCATAAAAGTGTGGAATACCTGCTTCAATAAGTTTACTTATTAATGTGAAATGATTAACTTTATCAAAAGCTTTTTTTAAATCAATGAAAGCTGTATAAACATTTGAGTCTTCTAATCTGTATCTTAAAATTGTTTCTTTAAAAATCAAGCACGCTGAGGATGTAGAGTGATTAGCCCTAAACCCATGCTGCCTCTTGCACATAATTCAAAATTTTATATTTTAAGCAATATTCAAATAATTTAAAGAAAACTGGCGATGATATAATAGGTCTATAATTATCCAAGGAGCTTTGATCTTTATATTTATCTTTAATAAGGGGCAAAATAAGTCCGGACGTCATCTCATCAGGCAAATGTCCATGTGCAATAAATGATGATTTTTTTTTAGCAATTAGTCTTACCACGCTTTCAGAACAAAACTTCACATGATTAGAATGAATGTTATCATGGCCAATGACCCAATTTAGCTCAGATAATGCCAAACAAACATCTTTGGTGTTGATAACTCCCAATAATTTGCCTCTTTGCACATGCACATTTAACTTGTCTCTTATAAGTTCATATTTATCTCTTTTCTGGCATTTGCTGTCATCAAAAACGTTTTTAAAATTCTGCGAAAATTTCTCAGCAATTTTACTGGAGTCACATTCACCTTCAATTTTAACATTTAAATAACACTTATTATTTTTAGTTTTCCTGACTTCTTTCCAGAATGCATTATATCTTTTATTGCTTAAAGACTCAGCTAATTTATCATTTCTAATATTGATTTTATTATTTTTAATATATTTTAATGCGTTCTTAAACAGTTTCCTGGAAGATGTCATATTGTCAAGTAAATCACCATATACAGGACAGCCATTTTCTTTCCATTTTAAGAAATGTTCTCTAGCATTTTTATACAACCCACTAACATGGTCATTCCATCCTGGTTTTATCTGATAATTTTTTTGTACTTTCAATTGCATATTCCTCAGACGACTCTTTCAGTATACTTACAAGTGAGTTATAAATGTAATTCAATTCTGCAATATGACTATTGTTTTCACATTTGTATGTACAACAATCTAAACAACTAAAGTTCATTAAATCAGACTGTACAATAGTCTCACTCATTTTGTCTTTATAGTTTGTAACAACATCATTTGATGTAAATAACTTCCAGTTTATGAAGCTAGAAAACTTAGATTCAGGAATAATTTTTATATTGTCTAAATTAATATTAATTTTAAAAACTAATGGAAAATGATCAAATAAGGCCAGGTCATATCGTACATTAATGTCAGTAATATAAGTGTTCATATTATCCGAAGCTATCACATGATCTAACCAACTAGTAGAGTTATTACCAGGAGACAAATAAGTAAAAGTTTCGTCCGGTAACACTTCATCAATAACACATAGGCTTTTATTATCAATTAGGTTCAATAGCTCTTCCCAGAATCTGCCTTTACAGTCATTTGCATTAAAATCACCACTAATAATAATATTGTTAATATTTTGTTCATCAATGAAATTTTCTAAAACAGCAAGTGACTGTCTATATTCATCTATGCTATCATCATTCTGTTTATCGCAAGGCAGATACACATTAATAATTAAATATGTTCGTATTTTTGTCTTCAATGTTACACCTACAATTCTGTCATCACAAAACACTGACTCAATCTTATTACTTAATTTATGTTCCACATTATCGCCACCCCTTTCGACGGCCTACCCTCTATTATTCCCTCATTAGTTCGGTCTTCAACGCTGGCTATGCAGTCAAAAGATTCGTTTATAGTGTTCATAAAGGGAATATCATCCTTGAGCAACATTAATTTTTGTAATAAAATCATATCATATTCTAAGGTTAACTTGCATACTGTTTCTATATTATTTCTTACAGAGTTACAATTATAAGAAGCAATACTAACCATATTTTGAAATTAACTACAATTTATACAGAAGTCTTTGATTTAGCCATATAAAACTTTCTCACATTAACATGTTTTGGCCAGCATTCCGGTTGAAGTAATTGTTCCCTATCTTCTAGTGTGACTGTCAGTTTGAAAGACTTCCAATCTTTTTTAGCTTGTAAAGATTCTAACTCAATGCATTTAATGGCCTCAACTTTTAGTTCATTTTTTGTGAAGTCGAGAATGTCATCACTATCAGATTCTAGATCAACATTTCCTATGTATATATCTACAGTTCTACGATTGCCTTTAAACTTTGTGTTGCTGAATGTCTTTGTACCTCTTACACCAATAGGTTTACGTTGTTTTGGTTTCGAAGCGGCCTTTACTCCCTGATAATGTCGTTTTCTTCCTACCAAGGTGTATCCTTCTTTATCCACAATGGTGGTGTGATGTTCCGATCTTCCATCCTCCATGACAGTGGTGCCAAACCCTGTCACGCCACTGCCGGTAGCACTGGTGCCAGCTCTTGAACCTTTATCATCTCCATCAGTGATGCCAATTCTTGATCCTCCTTCCTCAGTATTGGTGGTGCCAGCTTCCTTAACCATCTCCTCCGAAAGAATATATCCAGGTCTTGATATTTTCTTGTTTGGGGTATCTCGATTTTGTTTATTCATTGCTCCATGTTTTGGCTTGGTTACTCTCGTCTCTAATATTGGTTCAGCAGATAATTGTGTCAGGGCTCTGGGTCTTGCAGTGAAGCCGGTAAATGAGACTGCATCACTTGTTTCACTCTCCTTACACAAAATGTCACTGTAGCTCGGTAATACAAGAGGAGAAACACTATTGTCTTGTTCATAATCATCGCTCTTTTCAAAATTCACATGGTCATTATTCGATAATTGTGACAAGGTAGGCGCAGATGGATTTCCTACAGTAGATAAAAGTTCATGTATCTCATCACTAAGGGTACAATTATTCACAGATTTCTTGTTGGCATCCTTAAAAAGTTTGTCAACATTTTCAACTATGATACTGTCTCGCTTCACTGATTCCCACATGTCTTTTTGCTTCATTTGCTTCAGCATACCTTTAATTTCTAATAATTCCTCCTTAATAACGAACTGATCATCCAACATGCTAACACTGTTCAGTCTTGTATCCTTTATTCCCTGTACTTCACTTTTCAGTTCATCAATTTGATCAGTTAGCTTCGCAATATATCCACCAATTATTTCATAACCATATGACGGAAATGCTTCATGGTTAGCTGTCACAAACCTTGGTAGTTCAATTGATTCGTCATCACATTTCTGAAACATATCTACAATATCTGCAAAGTTCTCTTTTAATTTATTTTCAGATCTTCTCCATATAATTTTCATTTTGGCAGCTTCAAACAAAATTTCTTTTGCACTTTTAATCAATGACTCATCATAGAACATGGTACATGTACTTATTATGTCTTGTTTCGTCTTGGAATGTCTCACTGAAGCCACATAAGCCAACACAGAATTCTCAATGTACACAACGTCGCTCGCCATTTTGGAGTAATAAACCGTATGAAACGACTCACTAGTTGTCCATGTATTGATCCTTGAAGCTTCAAACCTGTTACCGCGGGTTTGTTTACATACCAATGACTCCACCACCGGGCGCTGGTTTGATTTCACTTTCCACACAAAGTCTGTTATTACCTAGTCACACTAAATGTTTTTCCTGAAGCACATAGCTCTGCTTGACGAAACTGACTATGGAGCAGTAATAGCCATCCAATCAATGGGCGCTCTCACAATCGTCCGCAACCGACTCCAGCACAAACCAACTCCAGGGCCAGGAAGAGAACCAAGGCGAAGCACGTCCTCCCTCTCCGGCTCCAGCCTTATACTATAGATACTATATACGTGATCTAGCTGGGGATAGATAGATAGATAGATAGATAGATAGATAGATGGATGGATGGAGATGCTCAGATGTAATATTTTGGCAGAAGCATTACCTTACCAACAGAGTAAACTCCTTGACAGCCACAAGCGAAAATTCCACAATCCTGAACAGCCTATGTAAACATAAGTTAAAATAGGCTAGGTTTGGTTGGATTAAGTTGTGTAGATTTTATGGAGTAAGGTTAGGTGGCTGTAGCCAGCTTGACTTGTAGCCTATAGCTTTCAAGCTACATGTGTATATATAAATCAACTCTACATCGTCTTCTTAAATAGAAGGGACACTAACTACAGGCAGCCTTGCTTTATGCACAAAAAAACAATACAACAATCTTTGACAATATAGGGGCACCATAATATTATTCAATGTTTTTGTGCATTATTGAAGTTGGTATCACTCAATTTTTATCTGCAATCTTAGTCTGGCAGCTTAAACGTTAAACTTTTATATGAATCCTGTCACCTAAGTTAACCTCCTTTTAATCTAGTTTTCGATTCCAATTCAAATGTTCCCAGAAATGTTGCCAGAATCAAATTTGACCAATGTAATTTTATGATCAAAATTCATGTGATACTGCTTTTAGTGATCATGAATATCTGCCTCCATCTATGTACATTATTGAAAAATGGGTGTCACTTTAGTGTCTGGTCTACCGGGATATGCACACTTTAGCCTGCAGTCTACTGGGTCACTTACACTAGCGTGTGGTCTAACCTAACTTAACCTAACCTAACTTAACCTGGTCAGGTAAGGGTTGGCAGAGGGTCTGGTTAGCGGTAGACCACGGGTAGGTCGGTAGACCGCAGCACCAAATTTTGTTTGTAATGTGATATATTTTGTTGGCTCATTTGAATCGTTGGCGACGTTGGCAATTGTCCAGTCGTTTATTTTGTTCATAAGGCAGATAATCAGTAATGCATGTGAGTAACTGTATCTTAAACCAGTGAAATTTATAGATTTCATTATACTTTAATTAAGTAATATATATTCAGTATAATTAAAATCTCCACAATGACTGGTCAGATCACCAAACATGGCATTTATATTTTTCTTTACGCACTTTTCCCCCCAAAAAAATCTTATATAGTTATCTATCTCTTCTCTTGGGGCATTGGGGTACCCATAGAATAACACAATCGGTCAAAGAGTTTCAGGAGTCAGGTCACTGGCCACCACATTGATTCTCAGTATCTCTGTTAAGTACTTCAGGCTGTGAATGAGTAATGCCCTCAATACTTCTTTGCATCAGTTTTTACAACAGAAGACCTCAGTGATATCCCTACACCATCGCCGATTCAGATTGATAATTCAGATGTTCTAAGCAATATCACCGTTACAGAGAGAGTAGTATTGAATTGTTTAGATAAACTCAAGGTAAATAAAACGCCTGAACCTGATACAATCTCGCCTAGAGTTCTAAAGGAAGCTAAGGATGAGCTCTCCAAACCACTGACATTACTATTCAATAAATCCTTGCAGTCTGGAACTATGCCTGATGAGTGGAAGCTATCCAACGTAACACCAATATTAAAAAAAGGCAGCAAATCCCTACCCAGTAACTATCGTCCAATTAGCTTAACCTCAGTTGTATGTAAAATGCTAGAAACGGTCATAAGAGACAGACTCGTAAATCACTTAGAGGAAAATAACATACTTAAAGATACTCAACACGGCTTTCATAAAAAAACGTTCCTGTTTAACAAACCTCTTAGACTTCTTCCACGATATCCTCAACCTCTATGATGAGAGTAAAACTGTAGATATTATATAGGCCTACCTTGATTATCAAAAGATCTTTGACAAAGTTCCCCACAAACGTTTACTGCTAAAACTAAAAGCGCATGGAATACAAGACTGTGTGTTGAAATGGATAGAAAATTGGCTCAGCGACAGAAAGCAAAGAGTAGTCATAAACGGTAAGGCATCTAAATGGACCAATGTAAGTAGCGGGGTACCCCAGGGATCGGTACTAGGACCAATTCTCATTCTAATTTACATCAACGACATAGATGAGGGTCTCACCTATACAATCTCAAAATTTGCTGACGATACAAAAATTGCAAATAGCGTACTCTCAAAAGAACAAGTTGACGATATGCAACACAATCTAGATAAATTGTCATGTTGGGCCCAAATTTGGCAAATGAGTTTCAATGCGGATAAATGTAAATTACTACATATCGGATACCTAAATGAGAAAGCAAACTATTCGATGAATGGCACTCAGCTTAAGAATGTAAACAGAGAAACCGATCTGGGAGTAACAATATCGAGTAACCTAAAACCGAGTCAACAATGTTCAGAAGTTGTCAAGAAGGCAAACAAAATAATTGGCTTTATAGGCAGGTAATTTGAGCATAAATCCAAAGAAGTTATCCTAACCCTTTACAATTCCTTAGTCCGCCCTCTTCTGGAATACTGCGTTCAATCCTGGTGCCCTTATTACCAAAAAGATATAAACAAGCTAGAACGAGTTCAACGTAGAGTTACCAAAATTATACCTAGCCTAAAGAACAAACCATACGAAGAGTGTCTTAGAGAATTAAATCTATTTCCTTTAACCCAGCGCAGATTAAGAGGTGACTTAATTCAAGTGTTCAAAATCATCAAAGGCATGGACAATATGAACTGTAGTAAGTACTTCACTATCGACCAATCTAATTACACGTGGGGAAACGGTTGCAAAATTATTGGTAAATCTTTTAACTCACACGAATCTAAGAATTTCTTCTTCAATCGAGTTGTCAACTTGTGGAATGGGCTTCCCCGAGACGTTATAGACTGCAGCACCGTTGATTCATTTAAACTCCGCCTAGACAAATATATCGCATCAAACCCGCGACTGACTGCGTTTGTAAATGAATAACTTTATTTTATCCCCCCTCAGTTACTAACCCATCTGTCCCCTACTAACTTCCTAATCCTGCCATGGACATTAGTTCCAGGGCAGTAATTCCCTTTCCAATGTTCCCTTACCCACTCTAAACCACTGTTTGGACACTTGATCCTCAGTGTTTTGGAGGACAAGCAGCCTAGAAGGGTCACTAGAACTGTTGTGGCTTGATTTCCTTTGTACTCCTTTGTACTCTTGTGGGTGGTGCCCTTTGTCACCCATACACTACAGACAACCTTCAGAGAGTGTCCCACCACTGCCACCATTAAAGGGCATAGCTCATGAGGTCAGCTATCCTCATTATCATAAATGTTAGTGTACAATATACCTCCTATGTGCAATAATAGTAGTCCAAGTTTCTTATTAATGTAAATATAAATAAATTAGTATTTTGGATGGTGGTGGCAAGAGGCATTTCCGAGCTTTTGTGACGTATATAAGGGCATTGGGGTACCCATAGAATAACACAATCGGGCAAAGAGTTTCAGGAGTCAGGTCACTGGCCACCACATTGATTCTCAGTATCTCTGTTAACCCGTACAGCCCCAGTGACGCGCCTGACGCGTCGGCTATGTATGTAACGCACAGCCCCAGATACGCGCCTGGCGCGTCACCCTAATTGCGCCGACCGTAACCTCAGGTGTAGCCACTCAAGAGGGCTCAGATTTGTATGGGAACTGTGTACGTATCCCACGCAACCGTGCCGATGGTTGAAAACTCTAAGTCCACGTGCGTGCGCGTGAGCGCGCAATAACCTGTTTTTTTGGGGTAATTGCCTTCAATTTTTTACTCTTGTAAAATACATTTTCGGGGGCTCTGTAGGACCATTCTTTAAACTTTTTGAGCGGTTTTTCGTGGTTTTTCCTTCATTCCTAACCCATTCGCTATTGTTTCTGGAATAAAACCATTTTTTGAAAACCGGCCGGGTTCTGGTGAACAAACATTACAAAACTAGCCGGGGCTGGATGGGTTAAGTACTTCAGGCTGTGAAAGTAGTTACAAGGATGGACATATTTATAAGAGGGGTATGAGAAATTGTATGAGCAGCATAAGCTTAATAATGAAATGCAGAAATTAGGGCAAGGTATCGAATAATGCACTGTGAAAGTGAAACTCAAGATGGAATATTTTGATACTTGGACATACACTGTTGTGCTAAAGTACCTGTGTACCGTCAAAGTAAACAGTAGATTAGTCGGTAGGTTACTTAAGGATAGCATTTTTTTACACTCATGTCATATACATATCAAATACTGCCTTCACATTACTACATCACGTATGAAATATATTAGGGTAAGCTATATCAAGGCAATATAAAAACAGATTCAAAACCCGCGGTCTACCACGGCCACAAGAGAGAGGCGAGAGGGGCTGCCATCAACTTTCTATCTACAGGGGAACCCCTATCTTTGCTACATCAGTCTTCGCTGTTTCAATCTTCGCTGTAGACACCAAATATTCCTAATTTCCATCTACGCTGTAAATTATTCAATCTTCGCTGTAAAATATTCAATCTTCGCAACAATTCTGAGGTGCTCTGCCGCGGCTAATATTTCAATCTTCGTGCTGCGTTTTCCCGTCTAGCTGAGACATAAACATGCTGGTCAGCCAATCACAGTCCACCATTTGGGCGCCATCTTGCAATATCATTGCAAATCAGCCAATCACAGGCATCCAGTAGAACGCCATTGTATTCAGCACCTGTTGTTGAGTGTCTGACTCGTATCACACTAGTGGTGTAACCTTCCTACTATTATGGCCTCTATTGTGGCTGGTGGGAGAAAGCCGGGATTGTCAAAAGTTGGTGGGAAACTTTACTTTATTATTACCTGTATTTACAATGCATAACATTTATTTTTTGTACAAAATAGCAAAACAAATTTTCATAGTAAAACAGGGAAAAGGGGCAACTTTTGGAATGAGCGCGGAACCGATTAGAATTTTCCCCATAAGAATAATGCCCCGATCTTGGCGGTTTCTATCTTAGCGTGATATCTCCGGTACCAATTAGGAGCGAAGATGGGGGGCCCCCTTCACTGTATCTATCTATCTATTGCCAGACGCCGCGATCCCCGAATGGGTGGCTACGAATGAACCGTTCCCATGCACCTCTGTCCCCAGTCAGTCGATGCCCCTCCTTCCAACCAGCACCACCTTCATCCATTGTCCATAAGATTGTCCATAGTCGGTCAGGGTTCATCAACACAGGGTCCGTCCACATCCGAGGCTGTTCGTTCATTTTTCTTTGCTTAAGTATTTTTCACGGGTGGGGGTCGCAAGCCCACCGACCCAACCTCTTTAGTCGCCTCTTACGACACACGCAGGAGACACGTGGGGCATATTCTAATCCCTTACCCCCAGTGGAAAACTTTCTAAGCTTAAAATATCTTACATGGCTTTGTTTACTATTTTAGATTAAAATTTATGGTAAACCAAGATAACTGTGCAGTATCAATAATTCTTTAACATGTTTTAGACAGTGATAATATGGAAAGGTATATTGCATGAGCTATGCCCTTTAATACAAGTAGCTGTGTTCGTCAGGGTCATAAGGCACATTGAGCATCTTTCCTCATTCCCTGACCAGTAACTCACATTTTTTTTCACTTACTTTCCAATTTGATAACAGCCAAGCAATAAATATGCCTTATGGGGGGATGGGCCGGTTTTCTGGACCACTTTCTCCCTCATGTTTAGCCCCATTAGTTTTCAGATGTTAAGATGTTTGCCCCATTAGTTAGTCGATTTAAAGACCTTTCGCCCCATTTCTTCGTCAATATTTAGACCTTTCGTGCTATTTAGGTGTTGATTTTTTCCCTGGCGAACGATAGTGAGCCTGTAATGTTGGAAGAAACGGCCTTCGGCCGAGAAATTTTTCTACCGAAA
Organism: Paralithodes platypus; assembly: GCA_032716605.1. NCBI lineage: Eukaryota > Metazoa > Arthropoda > Malacostraca > Decapoda > Lithodidae > Paralithodes > Paralithodes platypus. Next base: position 37,014 of record JAVRFV010000446.1, read on the forward strand.
AATGTACAAATTAATCTAGAAGGGTGATCTGATGGATTTTTTTTTTTAAATGTGATGGAGGTCTAGGGAGGAAACTAGAAAAATAATGAATACATGCAAAAATCGCCCAAAATGTGAACCATCCCCCCTTAATCGAGGCAAGATATCTCAAAAGGTTTACACGAACATAGATAGTGGCAGATTATGGTTCAAGGAGGTAAATACTGTATGACCTACATTATTATCAATACAATGTAAATAGAGAGGGCTCACGTTATATTAAAGTATACAAAAATGAAAGTTGAAACAATTTAAGTAGAAATAAGTATGGTCAGTAACAAATATGGATAACTCAATAGGACTCTAGGGATAACATGACAAACGACGAGAAATGAAAATTGAAGTTAAACGATGCATTGTGATTATTGAGAATATACTATGTGAAGTAGTTATAGTAAATATAACTTAAAACTGGCAAAATATGCGAGAATAAAAGAAAGACGTTAGGCAAGAGAGAGAGAGAGAGAGAGAGAGAGAGAGAGACTGACTACGTACTAAAGGGTCTTATTATTCCTCCCTCTCTCCCCTCCCTTCCTCCCCCTCCCTCCTTACCTCCTCCTCCCGCCCAGATGACAATGACCTCACTATCACCCTCCCTACCCCACTCCCCCCCCCCCCCACACACACACACTCACTAATACATCCGTACACACACACACACATACTGTACTCACACATGCATACACAACTCTCTCTCTCTCACACATAGATAGATAGATCATTAGATGATAGATATTTTATTGATCACAGCTTACAATATTAACAAATCACAAAATTAGTATAGTAAAACATAACGATACAAAACTTTATCATTATTATTATAAACAAAACTGTAGTCCACACAATTTTCTTTCGCACACACCTTTACTTTAGCTTCTTCCGTGTTTACTCCCATATTTCTCCCTGTCAACTTTCTCTCTCTCTCTCTCTCTCTCGCTCTCGCTCTCGCTCTCGCTCTCGCTCTCTCTCTCTCTCTCTCTCTCTCTCTCTCTCTCTCTCTCTCTCTCTCTCTCTCTCTCTCAACCTGTTCTTCCACGCCACACCTGCCTCCTAACCCTCTCCTCCCTTCTTACTGTTTATTCTATCTCCCCCCACCATATCCACAGTCTAACCCTCTCTAGCCAACGATTACTTCTTTTTTAACTGACAAATTGACAGATGTAAATATTAATTTTAGCTTGAAGATGTGTCTGGATAGGTGTGTTTTTTAAAGCCGTAAGGGGGTTTAGGTTGCTAGCGTAAAAGAAAAGAAATAGCTTGACAATTATTTAAATATTCAAACCCTTAATTACGAGTACTGACAACATCACAACACTCAAAAACTCAAGTTGTGTTGAGGGGTTGTATACGGAAATATTTAACTATGGGAATATGCAGATGGCCCCGATTCTCTCAAGTCCTATTTTAACTAACTCAATATAAATATCTCATCTTACACCGAGTTGTTTCACCTCTTGAGTTCAATATGGAATGCACCAACTATTTTACATTTTTACAACTATTGTCAGACCAGTGTTTCGTACAGTACAGATGGAATTGGATCAAATTTCAAGTAGTTTGTTTATTGCTTTAAAATGTATCTGTTATATTTGAAAGTTACACATATCCGCTTCAAATCCAGATGACACCAATGTAAACACGGGGTTTGCGGGAGGTCCTTACTATACCCTATTCCAAGTGTGCCAAAACTCTTGAGCATTAACCTCTATAACTCACAAACGGCTGGAGTAATCGAGCTAATATTTCTATCATTTGTGAAGGGTCTGCCAGAGAATAGGTGTGAAAATGTATAGTCCATTTGCTCTAGCCCTTTTTGAGTTACAGAGGTTAAGGTTCACGATTTTTGGCCTACCATGGGGTGTACTGAAATAGCACTCTCTTGGTGTTCCGTCTCTCTCAGACGTTAATGTGGACCTACGGTGTAATATCGCTATGGCTAAGCAGTATTCTAGGTTAAATGTGATTGCTCCTCTCACCTTTCCTACATGCATGTCTTGTCATATGAAAAAGTGCTTAACGCCTTAACCCCTTCTGTACCGGCGCCGTTCTTTTGATTTTATTTTGGCTACTACTAGACGATTTTACTCAGTTTAATGTCAATTGCTCACTTAACCCTTTTACCTACCACAGATCCCTCTTAAACTGTACAAATCGTCTAAATATAGCTAGAGTAAAATACAAAAGACGTCACTGGTACAGAGTGGGTTAAAACTATATTCATATAATTTATGGAAGAATCCCTATTTTCAGGACCATGGTGCCGGCAGTGGACATGCACACCCTCAGTAGCTGGTGAGTGTGACATTCTATAGTTCATTCATTATAGGTAGCCCCTAACCTCTGTGAAGAAAAAAGGGTTATAAATCGCCATGCCTTCTTGATTTTTCATTCATTATAGGTAGTCCCTAACCTCTGTCAATAAAAAAGGGCTGGAGCAAATGGGCTGTACATCACCATGCATTCTCCTTGATTTTTCATTCATTATAGGTAGCCCCTAACCTCTGTCAATAAAAAAGGGCTTGAGCAAATGGGCTGTAATTCTCCATGCCTTCTCCTTGACTGACTCTTCTCAAATGTTAGCAATATCAGCTCGATTACTCTAGTCGCTTCTGAGTTATAGAGGATTATAGTCCATAGTTTTGGCCTATTTACAGTATAATGAATAGACTATTGTATACAGACAACATATAGGAGGTTGCGGTTGTCTTGTATTTACAGTATAATGAATAGACTATTGTATACAGACAACATATAGGAGGTTGCGGTTGTCTTGTATTTACAGTATAATGAATAGACTATTGTATACAGACCACATATAGGAGGTTGCGGTTGTCTTGTATTTTTCGTTGAGCAAATATATGTTGGAAAGCAGATCTATTAGTGTCATTTTGTGTACATTAATAATCAAAGCGTATATATCATTTTGTCTACTGTTTATTGTGTTTGGATTAGTTATGATAGCTAAGCAATACGAAACTACAAAACACGTGATAAAGAACCTAACAAAAAACACACTTATGATAAGACACAACACTAAACAACAGCAAGGTGGCAGGTCCAGCAGTTATCCTCTCTCCCAATACTTCATCTTTCCAAGGGACTGGAGTTCTCGAAAAGGGTCTCCAGTCCTGACGTTATTCTTGACTTGCAGTGTGCTGGCTTAATAATCCAATAGGGTTGATGGCCTCTGAAGTCCTATTTTAACTAACTAAATGATCTTTCCCTACTATACCAAGATATACAGTAGTCTACTGTATATACCGTGTACTGTTATACCAGGTTTTTGCTGGGGTTAATTGGATTGCTTGGTGGTAGTGGCATGGTGCTTGATTTCTCCATTATATTATGTATTATACCTTCCTGACCCAACCCTCTAGTCATCCCAATATAAAATCGTAACATATCAGCTATATAATAAAATGTAGAATAGCTTTTCAATACCGAGAGGGTTAACTATTACTTTCTTCTGACGTAACGCAGACTCGATATTCAAGATTATGTTATTAGAGCTTTTAGTTTAATGATGAGTATATCCATTTTATTCTGATAATGATTTGGCGTGATTTGGTTAAGTTTAGCAAGGGTGTGTAGGTGTTTAAGGCTTAATTGTGATGGATTTTAGCCCTTTGATGGCTTGATATTCTTCTTAAGCTGTATAGAATCGTATAGTGATAGCGAGAATAAAAAGAAAAACACGCAATGATACTAAGTAGTTTAATAAAATATCATAAAGATTACTGAACAAACAAAAATAGTAATAGATCTGACTACTTCACCTCCTGCACTTTGATCAATAATAATACTAATAATACTACTACTACTACTACTAATAATAATAATAATAATAATAATAATAATAGGAAGAAGGAAGTAGAATAGTGAAAGGTGACGGCGCTGTAAGTCTTGCAATAATTATGATGAAAGGGTTTGAGATCGTCCAACATTAAGGGGGGATGGTTCACTTTTTGGGTGATTTTTGCATGCATTCATTATTTTTCTAGTTTCCTCCCTAGACCTCCATCAAATTTAAAAAAAAAACATCCATTAGATCCCCCTTCTAGATTAATTTGTAAATTTTTCGGCAGAAAAATGTCTCGGCCGAAGGCCGCTACTTCCAACATTACAGGCTCACTATCGTTCGCCAGGGAAAATATCGACACCTAAATAGCACGAAAGGTCTAAATATTGACGAAGAAATGAGGCAAAAGGTCTTAAAATCGACTAACTAATGGGGCAAACATCTTAACATTTGAAAACTAATGGGGCTAAACATGAGGGAGAAAGTGGTCCAGAAAACCGGCCCATGTCCCCTTAATTAGCAAATAACAATATGCCGCCGGGGTAATACTAACCCAGTGACTCGGTTCTCAAGGTGACGTAATTAGGGATTACGTATTGGGTTACCCGGAGCCTGTGTAGCGAAATGTATTATATTGTTTGGTGGGGCGGCGGCGGTGGCGGTGACGATGAGTCGAAAATGTAGGGAAAGTTTGGGTTATATTTCGTGGAGAGAGAGAGATTTACATAGAAAAGGAAAGTTGAAGGAAAGGATAGAAAAGAAGAGAGAGAGAGAGAGAGAGAGAGAGAGAGAGAGAGAGAGAGAGAGAGATCTGGAGTAGGGTGCTTAAGAGAAGATACGAGTGGTATATATAACTAGGGGAGAGAGAGAGAGAGAATCTAGAGAATGATGCTTAATAAGAAAGGAGGTGTGTGGATGTGTAAGTAGGAGAGAGAGAGGGAGAGAGAGAGAGGGAGGGGGGGGGGGGTTAAGGTGTGTTAGAGTGAAGTGTTACAAGGAGTTACAAGGAATAGTATCTCAAAGCCCTTGCCATCCATTCTGAGGAGATACCCAGAGTGGAAAGAAAGATATTGTGTAGTGCATTACCCTCATTACAGACTACAGAGTGTGCATAATACTATTTTAACTTTTCTTGAACTGCTCTACTGAAGAACTGTTTACAACTTCTCCTTGCTTATCCTACTAACTCTTGGTCATTCTCCTTTCGGGACTTCGGTGAGGCTTTTTCTATTGCGCTACACATATCGAAAGCCTTCGATAAAGTCTGGCACAAATCTCTAATTTCTAAACTACCCTCCTGGTTTTTATCCCTCAATCTGTGCCTTAGTCTCTAATTTCTTTTCTGACCGTTCCATAGCTGCAGTTTGGATGGCTCACTTCCCCAACCTATCAACTCTGGTGTTCCTCAGGGTTCTGTCCTGTCTCCAGTTCTCTTTCAAATATTCATTAATGATCTCGACTGTACCTCTAGTCACATCCACTCATATGCTGATAACTGTACCTTGCACTATTCAACTACTTTTCCACAACAAAACAGTATGCAATCACTCAAAGAGTCATGGGATGAGGCCGTAAAACGACTATCTTCTGATCTATCAATTATTTCTGATTGGGGCAAAGCAAATCTTGTTACTTTCAATGCTTCCAAGACCAAATTTTTCCATTTAACTAACTCCACGAGTATCAATCATTCTTCAACAATACACAAATTTACCCTTCATTTTCTCTCAATATCCTTGGTGTATCCTTTTCATCCGATCTTTCTTGGCAAGATCATATTACCACTCTTGCTAAAACAGCTTCCCAGAAGTTAGGCGTGCTCAACCGTCTCCGTGGGTTAATCACCCCCGCACAGCTTCTTGCTCTGTATAGGGACACAGTACGCCCATGTATCGAGTATTGTTCACATGTGTTATGAGGTTCCACCCATACCGCATTTCTCGAAAGAGTAGAATCCAAAGCATTTCACCTCATTAACTCACTTCCCTTAACTAGTTCCATACAATTTCTTTCTACACGCCGCAATGTTGCATCTTTTTCACTCTTCTATCGCTATTACAACAATCAGTGTTCCTCAGAGCTCTATCAGTGCGGCGAGTGCAAGGCACCCGCAAATTTTCTCAGTCTTTCTTCTACTTATCTAGTGAACTCTGGAACTCTCTCCCTCAACCAATCTTTCCTTTAACCTATGACTTAAACTGCTTTAAACTTCGTGTATCCAGGCATTTTGACCACAACGTCCTTTATATTTGGCTTTCTGTCACTCTTTTGACTGGGGGAGACACTCGTTACAGGCAACCTGACTTTTGTCTCCTTCTTACGCACACACACAAAACAAAAGCTGATTACAGTGTGTGCAAAATACTATTTTCTCTTTTCTTGAACTACTCTACTGAAGGAGTGAAATTTGTTCCGAGTAGAACAGATCTTGTATGTGAAAAAGTTTCTACAAATACAAGTGCTGAAATTTTTCAATTCTAACTTCCAGCCATGGTTGTTGTGTTGTATTCATATTGAGGCTAAACATTTTACTGAAATCCACATTGTCAAACCTATTAAGTATTTTAAAAACTGCAATGAGCCGACTTAATAGTCTGCATGTTTCCAATGAAAAGAGATAAAGAGATCCAACTTACCTTCATAGCTCAGTCTTCTAATCAATTGAATAAGCTCTGTAGCCCTAGTTTGTTCTCTTTCCAGTTGCTCTATATCTTTTCTGAGTTCTGGAGACCAGAATTGAACAGCATACTCTAGGAGAGGCTGTGTCAGTGCGTTGGAGAGTGCGAGGACTATTTCCTTTTTTCTATTCTTAATTTTTTTTCTTCTATGCTGTATTCCAATTTACTCCCTCTCAGGCATAGGCTAAGAGCCTGTACGTTCAACCGTTCAACACGGTGAAGCCTGTGAGGTCTTGTTCCAGTCTTGGGAGTGAGACATGTGAAGCACTGATTTTTTTTTTTCCTTTTTTTTTTCTTTCTCTATATTCCAACTACTCCCTCTCGGGCATAGGCTGATAGCCTTTACACTCTACGGCTGAACACAGTGAGGCCCGTGAGGTCTTGTTCCAGTATAGGGAGTGAGACATGCGAAGCACCATGGCTCGAAGCAATCCCATCTCTGAACCCGCCTCGCCTCCGCGCTTCACAGTCTCACCCCCCACACTCAGACCCTCACTCTCAGAACGCCACCTATTGAGCAATTAACTCACTAGGCATTGCCCCCCTGTAGCATATTTTTGAATATGGGAATATTCATACAATGCTATTTTAATCAGGGAACACTGAGGGCATTTTTATGGCATTTCGGTGTGCTGTGGTAATGCACTGATACTAGGTACAGCACAAATTCCATCCCAATAATATCTTCCCATTGACATATTGGGATTCGAACCCGGATCCATTAGATTACCAGTCCAGTGGCAAGACCACTCTGCCACACCTCCCCTTTGCCCACTCACGGCTCGAAGCAGCCCCATCTCTGGAGCTGCTTCGCCTCTGTGCCTCACTGTCTCACCCCCAAGACTCGGACCCTGAGGGGGGTGTGTGTGAGAACTGATAGATTGATAGATAGATAAATAAACAGTGAGAGAGAACGTTTGAGAACTGAAGAGAGAGAGAGTGATTGTGTGAGACCAAGAGACAGAGAATGTGAGTGAGTGTGTGTGAGTTGAACAGGGTTAAAGGATAATCTGTGGACTTGAAACGTGTCGCAGGATAAATTTGATGGTTTGTTTGTTTCTTGTATGTTAACGCCTTGTGTACCTTTGTTTTATTCTAGCTATCTTTAGATGATGCTGTGCAGCTTAAGAAGGATGTGTGGTAGTAAAAAGGGTTAATTAAAATAGTTAGAAGCCTGTTAATTGCTGGAGGCCCTTCCTAAACTTAGTAAAATCGTCTAATAGTAGCTAGCATAAAGCGGAAAGGATGGACCTGGTACTGAACGGGTTAATCTGCTTCATATACAATGGTTTCTCATATTTGGATTTACGAACATGACCGTATTCTTAATTAACATTTTGTTCACATTATGATTATGATCATATGCAACTGTCATGTGTATGCACCGAAATGTGTATATTACGTGGCTGTAAACACACACACACACACACACACACACACACACACACACACACACCTGCGGACTCACGATCTTATGCAAGTATAATATGTGGTTATACCTAAGTGTACACATATACGTTCCTCTGTGTGCATGTTTTCGAATACATTCATGTGTGTGTGTGTGAGTGTGTGTGTGTATGTGTGTGTGTGTGTGTGTGTGTGTAATGTAGATATACTGTATGTGTATGATATTATTTGTGTTTGATATACAGTATGTGTGTGACAGAGGGAGTGTGTGTGTGTTAAGTATGTGTTTATGATTGGTGTGTGTGTATGTTTGTGTATGTGTAAAATGTGTGTGTGTGTACGGAGAGGGTAGGGAAGAGGAAGAGTGAGGTCATGAAAGCAAGTACATGTGCACTTGTATTCGTGTGTGTATGTATGTATGTGTGTGTGTGTGTGTGTGTGTGTATACGTGACCAGCTGACTCACCTTGCGTTGCCATGACGACCCCAGGGAGTTGCCAGCTAATGTTTTTCCTCTGCTATTTTTACCTTCCACATCGATAATAGGCGGGGTGTGACACGGGGGACCTGTCATGAGTACCCTGTCACGTTTTCTCAACACCGTGTTAACTCTTTGAAGATTGTGACGCACTTTGACAGTTTATTCTGGCTGTCATGAGACAATTTCATATAGTTTATGAAGGATCTGTGGGAATTATATGGGTGAAGACTATCTCAATTAACCCTCTGTTTTTCATAGACCCTTCCTAATCTGAATACAATCGTTCTACTAATAGCCGGAAAACAGAAAAGAAATGCGTATTGGATCTTGAAAGGGCTACCCTAGAATCCTAGATATTAGGGTTTTAAGAAGGAAATGAATATGAAAAGGAATACAGAAACATATACGTAGGTTGATATAAGATGACATAGATATGGGAAAGGTGAGACAAGTAAAAATGTTGATAATTGTTTATGCCTCGAAGCAAGAAAGAGAAAAGGGGAAGTAGTTATGGGTGAGGAAGGACGCTGGAGAAGGAGATGAATGCGTCGGGGCTTGCCCAACATGCTTGAGTTTCTTTGCTGAGTAGTAGACTAACAGGGCAATCATGACATAGGCTTGCATTCCTTAAGGGGAGATGGGCCCATTTTTTGGTACCGGTATGTTATTTCAATTATTCCTTTATTTCTTAGTTTTCTCGCTAAACCTCCATCAAGCTTTAAAAACACCCCCTAGACCCCTCTGCAAGATAAATTTGTACATTTTTCGGTAGAAAAATGTCCCAGCCGAAGGCCAGTTCCTCTTAAAAATTCAGGCTCGCTATCGCTCGCCAGGAAAAAATAGTCACCTAAATGGCACGAAAGTTCTTAAAATTGACAACGAAATGGAACGAAAGGTGTTACAATCGCCTAACTAATGGGCCGCACATCTTATAATCTCAAAACAAATGGGGCTTAACACGAGGGAGAAAGGGGACCAGAAAAGCGGCCCATCTCCCCTTAAACCAATTTATTATTTTCAAACGCATAATAACTGAAAAAGATAATTGTAACTTTGTGTAGTAAAAGTAAACAATGGTGGCTTTAAAGAAGGCACTTTGCTTTGGGACTGGATTTGATTAATGTCACTTTTGTCAATCTAATGGGTGACTTAACCCGTACAGTACCAAGGATGTCTTTTTTTTTATCACATTCTAGCCACTATTAGACGATTTTATTCAGCTTAGGAAAGACCTCATATATGGCTTCAAACTATCTCAACCAACCCTTCTAACTACCACAAATCCTTCCTAAGCTGCATAATATCGTCTCCACGTAGCTAGAATAAAATATAGCACATGTCGCTGGTACTCAAAGGGTTAATGGCAGTGAGACTAGCGCTTTTTCCGTCAATATTTATGGGCAATTTTAGTCTGACATCTTCAATATTTAAGCTTTATCAAAACTCAAATGCCGTAAGTCTAGTTTCTGATTCCAATGCGAAAGTGCCTCAACATATTGCGTGTAAAAAAATGCCAGAAAAAGTGCCCATGTGACACTGGCTTTACGAGGAGTATGCTGCCACACTTTCTGAACACCGTCATTATGTCATGTCATGGAGTTGACTAGCCGATTTGTATGCTGTAGTTAATTTATTACGTGATATCGTTAAGCGGGCCCACCTCGTTTTTTTTTTTATCTTTCTCTCCCTCTCTCTTTGGCTTGTATTCATTTGGCCCCATTCAGCCTACTGTTTTAAGACGTTTACCCCCATCCAGGTGTCAATATTTTACTGGCGAGCGGTAGCGAGCCAGCATATATATATTTTTGTTTTGACAGCAAGCTAAATTTGTACATTTTTCGATAGAAATATTTCTCCGGCGAAGCCGGAAAAAATCAACACCTGGATGGGGATAAATGTCTT
>JAVRFV010000447.1:0-70354 GCA_032716605.1 Paralithodes platypus
CAGCCTGCCTTACGTCATATCGGTGTCCTTGTTTTGTTACTATAAATACGGCCTTAATGCTCCCGTCGCTTACTGCTGCGTTTGTTTGTTTGTGTTTACTTCAGCCACACGTTGTGGCCTTGCAACTTAATTCATTCAGCAGTGGATTTCAGAAACTAATTGATTTTATGTTTTACTTGTCTTAAATATTGGTGTGGGTTTTATTGGTGTGCTATTGTACATATTATTTGAGTTTGTTTTACTAGTGGCTTTCATACATTTGCGTTGGGATTTATTGGTGGGGTACTTTGTTTTTTGTTCGTCTGATTTCACTATTTTTTTTTTTTTTTATGTTGGTGGTGGAGTTTAGTTGTAGGTTACTGTACTTTTTTGTTTTAGCTTTGCGTTATTGTTTGTTTTTTACCATTCAATGTCCGGCTGTTTACTTAGAATCTTAGATTCTGTTACTTGAGTGTTACCATATTGTTATGCATGAAAAATCAGTTTTTGCAGACAATATAAGCATTGTGTGTGTGAGCGAGCGAGCGCAAAAAGAGCTATTGACGAGATAATACATATTAGATTTTTTTTCGCTTCCTCTTCCCTTTTTCCCCTCCCTCTAGAATTTGAAACAATATATATTCTAATGCCATCCGTCCCAAATTTTATGCTGCCATTTGCATAGTTATTATATTTTATCTTGACAGTTTGGAGGGCCTTTCCCCATCTTCACCGTCATCAGTTCAACCGACCCAACCGATTTTGTTCTCTTCTGTTGTCAGTTTTATCGGGTTTATTAGTATACCCTGTTCATTAGGCTATAGGTAGGTCAGAAATCGTGACCTTTGTATCTTAAAAAGGGCTAGTGCAAATGGGCTGTAAATTGTCACACCTCCCCCCTGGCCAACTCTTCCCAAATTGTAGGAATATTGGTTCGATTACTCTAATCGTTTTTTAGTTATTGATGTTAGTAGTTTAAAATCTGTGGCCTACTTGTAATAAATCAACTATAGCCTAGTCACAGTCATTAACCCCTTCAGAACTAGGACATAATTTTCAGCATTCTGGTTACCATTAGACGATTTTCATTAGCTTATAATCTACTAGGACTTTAAGGGTAAATACGATCGCAATATACCCTCAGACTAACATAGGTCCTTCTTAAACTGTATAAAATAGTCTACTTTTAGCCAGAATCAAAGATAAATAGGCGGCATCTTGCTGAAGGGGGTAATAAGATTTGTAAATGGACAAAGTTAGCTTGGGCTGAATTGAATGTTATTGTTCATTCTTTACCTGATATGTGTTTTTCGGAGGTTTGTTTAATCATTAACCCTTCTTGCCTGGGCTCGCCATCCTAAGGACATTATTTTAACTGCTAGAGAATTCCCATGCATCTCTAAATGTAGTGCTGTTTCTTATCTGTAAACTAGCGTTGAGTAGAGCTCTCTAGGTCAACTCGTTCAGTTGTGATGACGATTTCCGTGGAGAGAGATTCGATGCGATGTTCGCAATATCAGACCTTTGCAGACACTAATTTCGTTATAGCATACAAAAAAAACATTGATCCGACGTCTCCTTCTTGGTTTCGGAGGTGCGGTGTCGCAAAGACAGGCTTTGTTTACATGCGTCGGACGCACGGCTTTCAAACCAAGCTTAACACATTACGAGCGGGTGGGTCGGTAACTTCTATTACCCGCCATGCGGGTGGTTTTACCCTAAATGGGGTTGTTTCCGTGCTCTTTTTTCATGCATAAACAAGACCCAGAGCGTAATACAAGTATCTATCCCTGAAAGGGCGTAAACAGAGCTTTCCAATGACACCCGAACCATCCTTCTACGACCACTGGTTCTCTTGCAATGATCGTGCAACACGAGTGCAAAAACCCTAAAATAAGGTAATTTCCTTACATAATTCCCTGTGTAGCGAGTGAGAGAGGGTGGAGGAGGGTGTAATAAATTTCAGTCGACCCACGGCGGTGGTGGCGAGCGGTCAGGTGGGAATCTATGCTCCTCGCACCGCTCAGCTCTCTCTCAGAGCACATTACGTGCTCAAAATTGCACTATACATCTGTCGAGGCCCGCATATGGGCACGTTTTCTTTAACTCGACATATGTTGCGCGCCGATGGTTAAGGGTTAATAGGCTTTCAAGCTTACGGATATTAAAATGACACCCGGGCTCCTGGTCATCTGCCGCGGTGTCATTTTAAAATGCTGCCCGGGCGGGAAGGGTTAATTGCGCTATGTGTACATTATACGGTATAGTAATTCTACCATGGTTTTGGCTGATCTTGAGCCCTCAAGATTAGGCTAATTATTTTTTTCTGGACTCTCTTCTCCCTCATGAATAGCCCTATTAGTTTTGAAGTTTTATGACTCCATTAATTTGGCGATTGTAACCCATTGACTGCGGGAGACGTTCTTGAACGCCATGGCAATTTATAGGCTTTTAAAGCCTCTAAAAGCCTGTAAAATCGAGTGAAAGGAAGCAGGACCGTGACAGGCCACATATCCTTCTCTCAGCCAGGCAGCTGAGGGCTCTGAGTCAGAGTCTCGTGAGATATACACAATTACACATACAGTGCAAATGTAGCGAGACATTAGCGAGAATTGCTCATTTTAGTGAATATCTATGGTAGCGCTGAGGGTGAACCCCGCGAGCTACGAAGATCGTTTTGGTGTCGTATTGAAGCTATTTTCTTCTAGTTTTTGGCTGAATACATTTAATTTAATTCAGATACTTACCTAATCAATCAGAGATAATAATAATAATAATAATAATAATAATAATAATAATATTTTTTTAATTTCCACTTAAAAGTGGTTATTCTGCTCATAATTACAATTACAAAGTGTAGGCCTACATTAAGCATTAACTTAGGTATAAACTTAGGTATAAGGTATAAACTTAGATTGTACATACACATTCAGATGCATATATACACGCAATACATACATATACATACCCATACAACATATCTACATATATATGCATACAATCCTGTAGATATTAATAGAAGCATATATACATACTTGAATACATTCATAAATACCGGTATATACTGCAAAATAAGGTCATATTGAATACTGTATATACATTGCATAAATATGTGCGTGGACTTACATACTTTTACACACACATTCATATTTGTTTGACTGTATATAGTTTATATGTATCTATATTGAAATACCCACATATATACAGTCATAAAAATATGAATAAGAATATATAGGACATCATATTACCATAGAGAACAATGAGGCCCGATATTTAGATTATGTATTATTTAATAAGTTCTTTTTCAACTTTGATTTAAATGCATGTACGGTATTTGCCTCTTTGATATCCGATGGTAGTTGATTCCATAACTTAGGACCTGTTACAGACATAGCTCTGGCTCCCGAGTCAGTCTTGGTTCTGGGGACATAAAGATTGTGTCGTTGTCTTGTATTACTATCGGTAATATTGTTAACAGTTGGGAGAGGTAGGAAGTGATCTGGGTAGTGGTGGGTGACTTTAAAAAAAATAATTACTACTGAATTAAAAGTAATTTGTTTCTTTATGCTTAGCCATTGTAATTCTTTGAAAATGGGTGTAACGTGATCATACTTCCTAGCTTTACCATCTGCGACTCTTGCCGCTAAGTTTTGCAACCTTTGAACCTTCGTGATTAGTGATGCATTAGTCGTCCCCCAAATCATATTACAGTAGTTCAGAATGCTTAATACTAGTGGTTGTACAACTGCGATTCGAGTTGATTTATCAAAATAATGTTTTGTTCTATTTATGTATAATATGGCCCCCCATTACTTTTGTTGTTGTTTGGCTTATATGTTTGTCGAAGGTCATGTACTGATCCAAATGAACACCAAGGTTTTTTACGTGGATGGATGGTTGGATTTTGGTATCACCGAATTGAATGGTGGTGTTGCTTGGTATTTTTGATATGATTTGACGTGTTCCTATGAAGATACACAGAGTCTTTTTGGTGTTCAGCAATAGACCATTTTCTTGGAAGTAAGCATTTGCAATCTGTAGAGTTTCTTCACATCTAGCGATTAGATTATTTAATTAGTTTAATTGACCACTGTGAAGGAACTGTGTGTCGTCAGCATATTGTGCTAGTAGGCAATTTTTTATGTATTTTAGTATATCATTGACAAAAATAATGAAGAGAATTGGTCCTAAAATAGACCCTTGAGGGACTCCGTAAGGGTTTTTTGCTATGGAGGAAATAGTATTATTTATGCGGACGGACTGTGTTCTTTCACAGAGGTAATCCTCGAACCAGAAAGAGTCAATGTTATTTTGTAGGAGTTTTTTAATAAGAATATTATGGTTTACACTATCAAACGCCTTAGACAAGTCACAGAGGGTTAAGAGGGATATGCGTTTGTTGTCCATGCTGTCATAAATCTTGTCTGTGATAACTGTGAGTGCTGTTTCAGTAGAGAGTTTGGGTCTGAAGCCATGTTGTGAGTTTGATATAATGTTATTGTTTTCTAAGAAATTAACGAGTTGGTTAGCAACGATCTTCTCGATGATTTTAGAAAAAATTGGAAGAAGAGAAATTGGGCGATAATTACTAGTATTATTAGGGTCTCCAGTTTTGTACAATGGGGTAACTAGCGCATGTTTCCAGGATGAAGGAAATTTACCTGGGACTATGGATGTATTAATAATGACTGTAATATAATATATTATTACGTTAAGAGAGTCTTTTATGAATTTGAGCGCCGAACGAATTAGTTTGGTGAAGATGTTTGATGGTTAGAATAATAGTATTGGGGTCGACTGGCTCAGGATGAAATAATAATAAGAGTGCCTGAATGAGCCCTAATTTGGCGGAAATAGGCAGAAATATGCCCGCACCGTAAGTGTTAAAATCTTTCGCCCCATTTTTTTGTCGAGTTTAATACCTTTCGTGCCATTTAAGTGTCGATTTTCGTGAGCCAGGAGTTTAGGAGGAAGTGGCCTTCGGCCGGGAAAATTGATCTCGAAGGGGGGTCTTGGGAGTATTTTTTGAAGGTTTAGGAAGCAAACTTACGAAACAAATATAAACAAATACTTCCTTCAATATGTAGGCTTAGTTTTCCAGTCTTGTATTCACAGCTCTAAATTGTTCACTAAGTGTTCTGGCTAATACAAAGCGATTATAAGCTGTTATTTTATTCATTGACATTTTAGTGTTAATACTCTCTTGAAGTTTGCAGTAAGTGGTTTTGTTATTACCATTTTCTTGATTAAATATTTATGGTGCCCATTAATAACTTTATCTAATAATGTGTTGTTTTGTATTTGCAGAGTGACCGGCCGGCTATGCTACCCCACGGGACCAGACGACCCACCATTATGGGACCTTTTGGGTGAGTGGTAGTAGATTTTGCTTGGGAATCAGTTACTGGTGATTTACATGTGTTCAAATCTTTATATATTATACTTTGGCACTACACGCACCCCCCCCCCCCCCCACCCACACAAACCCACACCTACCCACACCTACCCACAAACCCACACCCACCCACCCACCCACCCACACCCACCCACCCAAACCCACCCCCACCCACCCACCCAAACACCCCCACACCCACCCAAACACCCCCCACCCACCCACACACACACACACACACACACACACACACACACACACACACACACACACACACACACACACACACACACACAGATGTAAAGATGTAAAGGAGATGTGAGAAAGTATAGTTTCCCTTACAGAAGTATAAGTAAATGGAATCAGTTGGAAGAGGAAGTGGTGTGTGCCAAAAACATTCATATTTTTAAGGCGAAGTTAGATAATTGTAACTCAGGAAGCGGGACAATACGAGCCTAAAAAGCTCAACTCATGTATACTACAAATAGGTAAATACAAATAGGTAAATACACACACACACACACACACACACACACACACACACACACACACACACACACACACACACACACACACACACACACACACACACACACAGCCCGTAGCCTAGTAGGTAGAGCTCTCGTCTCACACACGAGGGGTCGGGGGTTCAATCCCCGGCCGGGCGGAGACAAATTGGGCTTGTCTCCTTTCATGTGTTAGCCTCAGTTCACCTAGCTGTAAATAGGTACCTGGAATAAGTGGACGACGTTGTGACGTCCCATCTGGGGTTGGCAAAAATGGTACAAGGCGAGATGGGTATCATATGGTTCACCTAAGCTGATGGCTACCTAAGCCTTCGGGCGAGACGGTACCGTCTATAGTGAGAATGGTACCATACAGATCCACCCTAAGCCTTCGTTTCCGATGTCGCCAATTGGCTAAATACAGACTACACACACATCCACAGCCATTCCAACAGTACATAAAACACTTAACATGCATTTCACGCAATACATTCCCAGTTAAGGAGGCGCGATAATAATGAGCTTAGCTCGCATTGCGTGGATTCCCCTTGACGAACAAGTAACTGAGTAACTGAGTAACACACACACACACACACACACACACACACACACACACACACACACACACACACACACACACACACACACACACACACACACACACACTAAAAGCCAAGCTGTGAGAAAATTGCATCAGTTCTTTTGCCGACAATTTTTATTCAAGTGCAAATTGGTTATGATTATTTTTTAATATCTCATAAACTTCCAATATTGAGTTGTAAAAGTGCTGATGGATTCACTAATAGACTTCAGTATCAGACTCAACATTTTACGGTCAGTGTATGAAAATAATTATTAATCTACATATGCTGATGGTCATGAATGTTGATAGTGATTAACCACTTCAGTACAGGTACATAGCCTACATATATACTGTACATAAAATGTTAAGACTGAGTGCTCCACACATGTACTGTATTATATGCAGTTTTCTCTTGTCCTAGTGCTGTCCTTTTAACTAAAATACATAGCTTGAAAATGGCCAAAGCAAGCAAATACCTCAATTATAAGCAGAGTATAATATTTGTATAAAAAGAGATCGGACCAGATAGTTAATAATTCTCTTGGTAACTGTTAGTGCAGGATTTATTATTCCCTAGCATGTTTTTATGTGGAAGAAATTTAGTTTTCTGTAACTGGCAAAGGGTAATAGTTTTATTAATTTTACCTAGTAAGTTATTATAATACTGTCTTATAATGTATTTGTATTCTGAACGCAACTAAACTCTAAATATTGTTTAGGAGAAATCAAATTATTTAAGTTATTGGCGTAGATGAGCTAATGATTATTTAATAGAATTATAGGCAATTATGACATTTTAGAAACCATTAACAGGTATTTACAAAATTTATATATACAGTATAAGATTTCAACTTATCATCCCTTTCCCATCCCACTATTCATTTTCATACCTCTTCTGATTGTACAGTTGGCCACATGTATTTGCATACACACCATGATTTTATTTAGGCCTATGGAAGTAAAATTAGGATGATTTAATTAGAAGTGTACAGTATTTATGTATGTAACGGTAGTTAAATAATATGACCTTTTAACAGTTTTATAGCAAATTAATCTTATAAGTCAATTATAGTATGCTTCCTTCCGTACATTAAATCACGTTGTGGATACAAATTCATGTGGCCAGCTGTACATGTATTTCTATACATATTCTTACTTTGATCACGTGGTACATTTACAGTATGTTCCCTCCATGAACAATCTGTTCCTTCTATAGGCCTATATTTACTGTTTTCCATACTTTTGACTCCATCTCTATTTTTCACTCTGGCCAGTGTCACACAAGCGCTTTGTGAAGCGTTTGATCTCCATGTTGTTTGTAGCTTTGTTTCCTCTTCAGATTATGCTAATGGCAACTTTAGTATTGCTTGCATAAGACAAACTGGTTCTTAATTATTGCATCTGTATTTAATTCTATCTCCGAGTCCAAAATTATAAGCAACGACAACCTTCTACTCTAAATTTATTTAAATCCTGTGACAAGACATGACATCAATATAGGAAATGTGAGGCCAGTAATAATTTGTCTCGCGTAATGCCCCAAAGCAAAGAAGGGGACAGAGGAAATAGTAGGGGGTGAGGAAGTTACTTATGATTTTCATATACTGTATACAGTAGGCCTACAGACATTTTCGAAAGTTGGGTTTTACATTCACAACTTTAACTTCGTCTCTCTTGTTTCAACCATAATTTCATATAGTATAAAGTTTTCAACAGTAGAATTTTGTTGTAAATTGTCATAAATTCATTTAAACCTAAAGAGAATAGAATATGAAATAAAGTTGTATAAATGACAACCTTTTATCTCATTACCACTTCATTCACATAGCACCATTCGTCCATCCATCATTTTCCTTGCCTTGTTTATTATTTTGTAAACCTCTCAATCTCATATCTTCCATAAATTCCTAGCTAGTAAAATTTATTATTACGCATTATCCAAAACGCCTGTATTTCTATCAGATTTGTCAACCTTTTATATGTACAGTATTGTACAATTTCCCTAATACTGTACAATTAATTATCCATTTTCCCATTAACTGTTTTCCCTCATTCAAAATTGCCCTTGACCAAGTCCCCCTCCCCATTATCGTGTATGTTTTGTAAAGCGCTATAAAGCACATGTAGGCCTATTTAGCAATGCAGTGATGTGCTGTAGTGTGAATATGTAATGTAATATATTGTACTGTAATATATTGTACTGTACAGTATCTGCATACATGTAGCAGTGCAGTGAATATTTGGACAGTATAGCGTATATACTTTATAGTCAAAATCCATAGTTGATTTACCTCTTTGGTTGATGGGAAATTGAAGCTTAGGTTTGAGAAATACTAGACGGTCTGACATACTGTACTCTATTTATGTTACCTTCTTATGCTTCACAATGTTGGTGTAAGTGATTTGTGTCACCTCCACCATCATTGTAAAGTAATGGAGATAACTGAAGTAGCCATGTCTGGTCACCAGGCCTTCTTTCAATCTTAACTTTGACCTTCTCCCACCTAGTGTAAATGAACTAGAAAATGAGGCATTTTTCAACTATCAAAGCCTAATTTAAATTTTAACTTTCAAATAATCTATAATCTATTATTTTTGCCCATACGAGTCTACAAGTCAAAATTCCATGTGTTACATTGTTCAAGCTTAGGGGAACGTTTGCCCCCATGCCTCTGGCCCTCCCATACATGGGATTATATTAGTGGGATTACCGTAAGTTCCTATAGTTCCATTGGATGAGAGGGCAGTTCAGTCATGGAGAATTGAGGATGAAGATCCTCCTAAACTTGAACACCATAATACATGTACTGTACTGCAGAATATGGACTTAAATATCAGAAATAGATAATCCATAAACCTGTCCGAATACCGAGGGATGGTGATGACATTTGATTATTGAAAAGTGCCTCTAATGTTGTTGTACCCATCAAGTTGTGTAATCGCTACTGTACCACCACCCTAACTCTACCCCCCTCCCTCCCTCCACAGACCGTATTCGCGAGCTGGGGCCGATGTCCTATGGTATGTGACGTAATCCTCCGTGTTCTATCTGTGTGTGATGTTAATATTAAGATAAGATTATATAAAGTGCATTCATTAAGCAGTAAGATTTCATGAAGATCTTTTAATGCATAAACTTCAGTCACTATTATAACTCCCAAAGAACGTATTATTCATTGAAAATAAAGGCAGATACTGTATTTAATATACAGTAATTGCAATCATATCATCAGTAAATATAATTATAATTTTGCAGCTTTCTAATGATCTACGTGTATTCATAAATAAACCAGAATATCTGACATGATTTTTATGCAATAAGAAGAGTTTTATAAATATTTTGCAATTCCTTTTATGTGACATGTTAATACAAAAAGCAATACATGATTGGCTCAATTTCTGAATGTATTTGTTTTATGTAAAAATTAAGAATACATAGTAATTTAAGTTAATATAATAATAATCCTCTCCGCTGTGTTTTTCCATTAATTTCCAGTACCCTGTTATCTAAAACATTTAATTACTTCTCTCTCCCATGTGAAATTGCTATTTTTACCAAATTATGTATACTGTACATGTAACCGACACTCCCTATCCCTTGTATGAAATATAATGAAAGTCTTCAATTTACTAAGTCTCCCCACGGCCCCACCTTCCCTCTCCTTCACAGTCAAAATCAATAGTTCACTGATAACCTTATAATTTATGTGAAGTATATAGAGGGTGAGTTCAATTTGACACTGACTATAGTGCATTCATTATAATTAGGCACCCAAAAATGACCACTAACCTCTATCACTCTTAAATGGCTAGAGTAATCAAGCTAATAGTTCTACCATTTCAGAAGGGTCAGCCAGGGAATAGGTGTGGAAATTTACAGCCCATTTGTTCTGACCCTTTTAGAGTTACAGGATAGGGGTCACAATTTCTGGCCCATCTATTATGAATGGACTATAATACAGTAGCTAATTCAAAATTAGGTACTGGTTTATTATCAGTTGTTGGAAAGCTGTATGGTAGGGTGTTGATAGAAGTGATAATAAAGGGTACAGAAGGCGCAATAGGAGAAGAGCAGTGCGGTTTTAGGAGGGGAAGAGGGTGTGTGGATCAGATTTTTGTAATAAGACCACTATGCAAGAAGTATTTAGATAAGTATAAGGAAATATTTTGGGCTTTTATGGATTTGGAAAAAGCGTATGATCGTGTGGATCGAGAAGCAATGTGGAAGGTGCTAAGGATTTTTTTAAATTGGAGGAAATTTGTTAAGAGTAGTCAAGAGTTTATGAAGAGAGCAGAGTGTGTGTTAGAGTAGGAAATAATGAGTTGAGTGAATGGTTTGAGGTAAATGTAGGTCTGCTACAGGGTTGTGTAATGTCACCGTGGTTGTTTGATGGTGTGGTGATGGAGGTGAAAATGAGAACTTTGGGTAGAGGATAGGGTTTAGTAGGAAAGAATGGTAGAGATTGGGAGTTGAACCAGTTGCTGTTTGCTGATGACACAGCGTTGGTGGCGGATTCTGAGGAGAAACTGCAGTGAGTAGTCAAAGAGTTTGGTGTGGTTTGTGGGAGGAGGAAGCTGAGGGTAAACATCAATAAATGTAAAGTGATGGTGTGTAATAGAGGTGCTCGTAGGGCGTAGGGTGAATCTACTGTAGCAGTGCGGCTGGATGGGGAAATACTGGAACAACTGGAGTGTTTTAATTATCTAGGAGGAGTGATAAGCAGGGATGCAGGTATGGAAATAGAGGTAAAATAAAGAGTATGTGAAGGAAGGAAAGTTTTCGGAGCAATGGGAAGTACAGTATCTGGAAGATGAGAAATCTCGGAATGAAAGACTTGGGCTCTGAAGGCAAAGGAGAGAAGAAAACTGGATGTGATGGAGATAAGCTGCTTGAGGAGTATATGTGGAGTGACTCGTAGAGACAGATTGATAAATTAAGAGATATGTAGGAGAGTGGGGCGGCAGGAACCTTTGTTGTTGTTGTTTTTCCTCAGGCTGCCTGGCCGAACAGCCCCAAGGCCCCGAGCAAGGCCAAGGCCATAACCGAGTGCCCCATCAGAACCCTCCCTGCCTACCACAATAAAGCCTGGGTGACCGAAGCTACTCCATGGCGGGGAGCTGAGGAGGATGCGGAAACACCTGGGAAACCAAAGCCCCAGCCAGGGCCCTGTGCCCCTCAGCAATTATGAAAAGAAAGTTGAGGGGCAAAGGGAAAATGTGACGCTTTATCTACCAACCTCTGGGTTGGCAGATTGGGAGGTTAATCCACGGAAGAGACGCAGTCACTTGAGATCTAGAAAATATATAAGTAAAAGGAACAGTCAGAGTAAGCTATGGGTATGGCAGAGATCGCTCAGTTCTCACTCTGATAGACCAGCCCATCACCACAGGAACCTTTGTTGGCCAGAGTGGACAGAAGGGTGCTGTGCTGGTATGGAGATGTTGAGCGAATGGAAGATGAAAGGCTTACAAAGAGAATATGTGAGGCAGATACAAGGGGAGGTAGAGGGCTAGGAATACCTCCATTGATATGCATTACTGTAGGATGCGTTGTCATCAGTTAAATTCTTCCGGATTATCTTATTTGCTTGCTATCCTCCTTTTTTTATCTCTTGCATTTCACTCCAATATGGACGTTCGGTTCAGTTGAGGTTCGGGAAGTAAAACGCCTTGCTAAGGGCACTTCCCTGAGAACTGCATAAAATCGTCTAAATACATACAGTATAGGCCTACAGTAGCTAAAATGTAGTTAAAAATTCGTCGACGGTACAGAAGGGGTTAAACGTTATCAATCCCTTCAACACGATAACACATTTTTAACTTTTATTCTGGCTAAAGTTAGTCAAATTTATGCAGTTTAAGAAGGACCTATTTTATTCAGATGGTTTGCGGAGATCAATTTTACCCATTTGAGTCCTGAAGGTAGATTATAGATTATAAGCAGAAAAAATTGTCTCATGGTAACCAGAATAAGATGAAAATTACGTCATCATGCTGAAGGGATTAACCTCTCTCCTTTCATTTGCTCCTTTCTCTCCTCTCTCTTGTTCCGTATTTTTTGTATTCTTTCCCATCAGCAGTTTTATCCATTTTGTAATTGCTTCTGCATTTTGCCCCACCTCATGGTCCCCACTAATACCTCATTTGCATATTCTCTCTCTCTCTCTCTCTCATAGTTTGAATGTCTATATCAATTTGTTTCTTATTTCCACTATTTATTTATTTTTCCTTTCCGTTTCTACTTACGTTTCTGCTCTTCTATGAAGCATCCTCTGTAAAATCCTCTACTTCAGACTAATCATGGGGAAAAAAAATGTCCATGAATGCAAAATTTCAGATTCTGCAAGACTGGTGATAATGCGAACTTGACATTGGGTGTATGGACATTTGAAAGTGGGAAAGGTACTGTTCGGAGTTTATACCATTGTTCAGACGCTTACTCCTACGTTTTAGATAGGTAAATTCTGGACTAGGACCATAAATTGTGGGTTTACAGAAGCCCAGGGTCTGAAGAAGAGGGGTTAAGCTTTTATCCAAGACACTTTTAACATTTCATACTATATGCTGTATATCTCTGTACAGTATCTATATTTATTTGCTTTATCTGTATCTATTTGATCTGCCCTTTAAACTAGGATGCTATCATATTCTGCGATATACCCTCCTATCTACTGTATATTTATTTCTGTTATTTGTATGTACTGTCTTGACCCTCCAAACTAACCCCAGTTTTTATTATGCAGGCCATACACCCACAGTCGTTCAGAGATGCTGCCCCAGCTAGTCCCCAGCAACCCCCTGGCGGTGAGCACTACCATGGACTCCAGTAAACGTATCAAGCTCTCACAGCCCATCAAGCCAGAGTCACGCGTCCCCCTCGTCATAGACACGTCAGACAACAACCATAGTAATAGGGTGAGTCATACCTTAATACATCCAAATTAGTAAATTAAGAACTGGACATGGTGGATGGTATGGTATCTTATTTGTGAAAATTTAAGAGCACCACCTTTAACTGTGCCTCATGTCAACTAAAGGTGGTATTGTGATGCTGAAACTAGGGGCTCCACATAACTGCTCCTCCCCTCCTCTAACCCTATTAACGAGTTCGCCACGCTTCTAGTGGCACTGAAGAGAGTGCTGCCCCTTGTTGTGGGACACTCAAATACAACTGCTGTGTTGCAGTTGAAGAGTTTCGTCTGACTGCCCTCTGAAGGAAACCAGTCTTACATCTGCATGTATCCAAACCTTTTAAATTCAATAAGTAATTATATATATAGATCTTTTAACAGATTTTCTGCTAACCTCTTTGCTCCTCGCTCTGTTGTTTATAGAATTAGTCTTAACTCTTACTTTGGAAATGGATGATGTGAGGATTACCGCTTTGGTTGGAAATTACATAAAACTTAAGAGTTACCGGTAAAATTACTGGAGGGTCGGGATTTCTAGACGTGTCAAGTAATAGCGTATGGTCTGGATTTTTAAGATATTGTATTCATGTATGTTTTAGACTTTAAATTTAATAAGGATTTATAACTGCAGTTCAGAGTATTCTATTTTGAAGGCATTTTACTGGTGAGGATCAGGAGAGCTGATTTTTATATTGTACCTTATCTTATAGCTAAGATCAAGCTAAGAATAATTTTTCAGTTGTGTTGTAAATGTATGGAATAAGCTGTCATGAGACTATTGATTGTATAACAATTAACTTTAATTTTTTTTAAATAAATATATGCTCATCTACACCGGTACGGTAGTTAATTTCATAAATTAAAATGTAAAACTTGCAAACAAAGTCAAACCAAAACTGGGACAAAGACAATATAAAGTCAAAACAACATATCAAAGTTATGGAGTTACATGGAGGGATAGACAGACTAATGAGGAAGTAAGAAGGAGGTGTGGTGTGGAGGTAGATGTGCTGGAAAGTGTGAAAAGGAACAACTTGAGATGGTTCGGCCATATGGAACGTATGGAAAGTGAGAGAATGACTAAGAGGGTGTACGAGAGCGAGGTGGAGGGACAGAGGGGGAGAGGTAGACCGAATATGAGGTGGAAGGATGGAGTGAGGAACTACATGAACGAAGGCGGTGCTGGTTGGGGGGAGGGTCGTCGACTGACTGGGGACAGAGGTTCATGGGGGCGGTTCGTTCGTGGCCACCCCTTCGGGGATCACGGCGTCAGGCAATAGATAGATAGATAGAACATATCAAAATCGCTATGTGGAAACAACGCTTACTAAAATAAAATTTATGAAATGAAAGAACACAATCCACCACATAGGGTGTACATTATTACATGAGCAAGTTAATCTGGTTCCCAAGCAAACTAATCGCACATATAACAACGCACTATCATCACTTTCAGGGAATTAGTCAATTTGGGAAGTCCGGGACGTTCTGGCAAATATTACTAAACTGCATGAATAAAAGAAACTACAATTAGTGTTAAAATGTTATATTAAAATCAAATTTGCAACTTGACAAGACATTAACAATATTACAAAATAAAAATTAATAAGATACGGTATATATAATATTACAAAAAATACATATATAGCACTCACTAACGATAGTGCTATCGGGTAGGTACCTGTAAGCATAGCATGCCTCAAGTGACCATGTTCATGTTAAGTGAAATGAGTCTTGCAGTGCTATCTATATTTTACATGCAGTAGGCCTACTTAACCCTCTGAGTACCAGCAACGTCTGTTATATTTTATTCTAGCTATATTTGGACGATATTATGCAACTTCAGAAGGATCTGTGGTAGTTAAGTTGAGATAGTTTGAAATCTTATTATTGCTAAAGGTCCTTCCTAAGCTGAATAAAACCGTCTAATCATTGCCAGAATATAAATAAAAGGATGTCACCGGTACTGAACGGGTTATAAATTAACGGCCTCATTAGGACAAGTTCTTGTAGTCGTTCCCTAGGCTGCCTGGCCGAACAGCCTTGAGCTCCTAAGTTCTTGTTGTTCATATTCATTTGTGCAGTATTTTTCTTTGTGTAACCTAGAATGACTATTTTACTTCTGGTACTGTATACTAACGCAACACTTTTCTTGCAGGAATCCACATACACGCCGCAGGTTGAAGCAATCTCCCCCACCCTCCCCTCAGACCCCCGCGATGAGTCCCCGCTACGCTCCACTAAGGACGACCTTCTCAAACACATAGAGAAAGTTGATAGGGAAATTGCTAAGGTGAGAAGGAGGTTTAGGAATTTATTGAAGTGTATGTTAGAGAGTGAGAGGTAGAGAATAGCTAAAAGTCTAGTTGACTACATGTTTAGTTGTTGTTGTTCTCTAGACTGCCTGGCCAAACCGTCCCAAGTCCCTGAGGAAAGTCATAACCGTAACTGGGCGTTCCCACAGAGATTGAGTGTATGCTGTGTTGTTGGCGTGCAGGATTGAGTGAAGTGCAGTCTTCCATAATGTGTTTATGGTATAGAGTGAAATGTTACAGCCTGGACAGCCATTAGCCTGTAACACAGCCTGGCAAATGTTGCCAGATAATTTTTTTTATATCTGTCTGTACCCGTTCATATACAGTAGTATTTAACCCCACTATATATTTTTTTACTCTTTTTCATTTGTGAAGTTTTTTTTTTTTTTTTAATTCTGCGATAATCTATCCAGGCGATTTGAAATTTATGGTAATATTTCTGATGGTTTTCAGTAGACAATCCCTGGGTGTAAGTGTGGCATTCCTGAGCTAGTTCAAACGTCACCACTATGTTTATATGGCACTGGTAAGCTGGCCCCCTCCCCTCCTCTTTAAGCACCCTAATGACCCTCCTATTGTTCCATGTGATCCCACAGCAACAGTGTGTGTTGAGGATGAACAGGGTTATGTTTTTTAATATTGGTCTTTGAGAGGGATACTTTCACAGTGAGTGGTAAGTTTGAATGGTCAAGTAATGGATAATGTCAGCTCATTTAAATATTAGGGCAGTGTGATGAGTAAAGATGAGAGTACAGTATAGATGAGTGTGAAAGAGGGTACAACAGGGGAAGAGGGTTGTAGGAACGTTGAAAGTGGGGACAAGGAGTAGGGTGATGAACATGAAAATAAAGAAGTCACTGCATGATAATGTGGTAATCCTAACATACAGGAGTGAAGCATGGACGTTGTTGGAAAGACCAATCAAGAGAGAGGGGTGGAAAAGAGTTACTTGAGAAGTGCATGTGGAGTCACATAGGTAGATACAGACGAATGAGGAAGTATGAGAGCATTGTGGTGTGGATGTGAAGGTGCTGGAGAGTGAAGAGGAATACCTTGAGGTGATTCAATCATGTAGAGCATATGGTGAGTGAGAGAATTATGAGATTATGAGAGTGAGGTGGAAGGTCAGAGAGGGTAGGCAGACCGAGAATGAGATGGAAGGATGGAGTTGAGAGTTATAGTAGTGACAGGGGCGTTGGATGGGATATAGACTGTCAGAGGTTCATTTGTGGCCACTCCTTCGGGGATATGGGTATCTGGCAATAAATAGATAGATCTTAAAGAACTTGAGCCAATACTTTACTTTTTAATTTTGTTATCTAATTACTTCTTTTTGGTTGATACTTTTTTACTTGAACTTTTTACACCCCTTAGGTTGTCAAAAGAGAGAAGAGTCCTATCCGTTTTGTCAGTTACAAACCATTACTAAGTATACTAAATTCAAAATATAGCCTACTTTGCTATACTTATTATATCTTTGTTAGTGATAAAATTACCAAACCAATACAATTTTATGTATATTAACTTGTGCATGTAGTGATGTACACCCTATGTGGTGGATTGTGTTCTTTTATTTCAAATTTTATTTTATTAAGCGTTATTTCCACATAGCGATTTTGATTAGTTCCTTTGCGTTTATCTTGTGTCGTCCCAGTTCTGGTTTGTTTATTTTGCAAGTTTTACATTATAATTCCTTTTTATACTCATTCTAGTCTTAAAACAATGTCCCGATTTGACACTCTGCATTCCCAAGTGCACCCATACTAAATTTGTTCTGTCCCCAGGCGGAGTCGAGTATAGCCAAGCTAAGAAAGAAGGAGATAGAGCTTCAAGATGCGGCGCAGAAAGGTGACGGGCCCAAGCCAGAAGAGGAGGACACCAAGGAGCCTAGACATCATAGTGTAGCACAGATTATATATGCTGAAAATAGAGTAAGTGTAGTACATGTTATATACTAGTACAATAGGCCATATCAATTGCATTGTATCCACCCCATGAGTTTATGTATGGAAGACAAATTTTATGCTCTTGTATTAGAAGTTTAAATGGTAATGCAGTTGTTAATTACCTTTGCCAATAAAGTTATGCTATATGTTTTCGCCTCTGTTTGTTTTTGTCTGCCTGTAAGCAAGATTTTTCAAAGTTATGAATCAATTTTCACAAAATTTGGTGGGCAGATTGGATATGCATCAAGGAAGAAGTGATTCAAATTAGGAGGTGATCTGGATCACCTGGAACCCAGATCCAACAGAAAATTTAGGCCTATGATATTGGTAAAGAACCAGACAATATAGGCGGAGGTATGTGCTACACCAAGTGCCCCTCTAGTTCTTGTGATGTATTAATGGCATTATAGCGAATTATTCTTGCAAGTCAATCACCTAATTACAGTACTTCCATACATAAAATCATAAGGAGTATACAAATTTATGTGGCCACCTGTACAATACCATAAAACCCGTCACTTTTGGAGACTGGCATAATGTGTTAAAATTCTGGAGGTGTGATAAACCTCAGTCTTCCGGAGTTAGACCTATATTATATGGACTTTCTTCGGATGACCAAGGTGATAATCTAGACTTGGTATGAGTTAAACAAACCTATATCACTCGCTTCAGACAAAGCAGGAAAAGAGGTCTAAATGTCTGGACTGAATACCGGTAAATAGTTAGAGATAATAATCGGTAAAGGTGGAGTCAGTACCATAGACCAGGGTGTCACCAGAGACCTTTTCAATTCTTTTTAGTCTTCATTACTACATATACAGAGA
Organism: Paralithodes platypus; assembly: GCA_032716605.1. Taxonomy (NCBI): domain Eukaryota; kingdom Metazoa; phylum Arthropoda; class Malacostraca; order Decapoda; family Lithodidae; genus Paralithodes; species Paralithodes platypus. Next base: position 18,457 of record JAVRFV010000447.1, read on the forward strand.
TAAATGTTTTGCTTCACAGTTCTTATCATGTGTCCTTATGTCTTTGCAAGTAATATAATGACCAAAACAATGCAACTTTATGTAAATTTTTGTATAATCTTTCTCGGTTCATTTCAATCTTTAAAAGACAAAATTGTCTAAGTTTGACACCCTGCCATAGACTGCATACCAAGTCCAAAAGCCGTGAGATTCCAGAGTCTGTATACATGTTTTTTTGTTATTCTTGTATTTTTAAATAATTGTTTCCCTTTGCAGCAGTTAATGAAGGCAATAATTTGAAAAATTACCTTATCTTTAGAAATGGGAGTGCTAATCTGTGTACTCTTCGTAAATAACCCTCTTTCCCACAGTAATCGATCGGTATCAGGTGGTGCGAAGGGAAAGAATTTGTAAAGAATACAAGCATTAAAGGTTTTGGTTGTTTTGTTCTTATTTTATGTTATTTGTTTTATAATTAAATTTATGTAGCTCAGACATAGTGTAGTGCATATTTATTGGATGAAAAGTATACATTTCTTATCATAGTGTAGTAATAGTAGAAACTCTACAACTTAACTGAAATACCTGCCAAACTTGGTAAACAAAACAAAAACAATAAATGCCATGTAAATATATCCCAGATTATTTATGCGACAGGCTCTAGCGCGGTTGGTAGAGCACTCTCCTGCAAACCGAGGGGTCGAGGGTTTGAGGCTCGGCCCAGCCCAGCCAGTGTGCATTATTGGCAGACGACAGTGCTGTGGTGGACGGCGCGGTCTAGCAATCTGTGGCAACTGTCCACCAAGTCCCTGAAACATCAGGGCACCCACCCTAGCCCCGCTCTTGAGCAGGGAGTACATGGTGGTAAAAAATGTATCCTCATATATCCTAAGTAAAGAAATTTGTTTTGCGTTCTTTACTATTGCCCTTTCGTACTTTGTCAAGAGAAGTCTTCATATTTAAGGCAAAATAAGTTTTGATTAAACTTCAAAGGTAACTCCACACACCACTGCCAACCAAGGTGTCATACCAGACCAATTTTGTTTGAAGACTTAAATGATATTTGGAAGGAATATAAGAAAATTAACCTGAACTAGCATTTTTTTTTTGACCATGTTATCACTTCTAAAGACTTAATTTGAACTATGAACCACAAATTTATCTACTTTGCAAGTTTTACATTAAAATTTGCTTATACAGTACAATAATGAAGACTAAAAATAATGGGCTTGGCTTTCGTTTTACACCCTGCGGGGACAACCAGTCATGTTCATTTGTTATCATACTTGTGGGGTCAGGGTTTGCTGCCAAGTTAATTGACCACTTGCGAGCAGGGTGTCGGATAAAGAGACCTATTACCTTCTTTTAGTCATCATTACTAAAGTGTACTCAAGCTAATTAAAATATATAACTTGAAAACTAACTCAAAAGTTACTGTTCAAATTAATATAACTAACTCATTAAATTAAATACTATCGAAACGACAACACACTAAATAAAATCTATATGAAAAATGCTTTTATCGGAAATTAAACTATGAAAACAACAAACTTATAATATCCACATATCTGTACACCACTACACGAGACAGTAGGTTGGTTTCCCACGCCTCCCTAGTAACAAATGTGTTGGTGTACTAACTAGTACGAAGCGCAATCAGGAATCGTAATCAAAATAAGTACAGTATAGGCAGATGTAAATTGTGCTTGGTGAAAGAGAAATAAGTACTAATAAATTACTTTATTTAAGTTAGACAGTTATAGAATTTGATAAAGTACAAAAGCACATAATTTTTTTTTGAATAATTCTATTCTAACAAAATACATAAATATATGCAAAGTGAAAAACAATATAATGAATTTAGGATACAATCACATAACATTCCTTAAGAACAGTGTCATCGGTTAAGCGCTTGTGAGGTTGACCTGCACAATTGACCCCAATTAATTAGAACTCTATAACGAACTTGTATTTATTGTACAAATAAAAACAAATAAGTTACAAAAGTAATAATTAATCTGACAAGAATTGCTAACGCTGCCTTTCTAGAATACTTCCTATGCTGCCTTTCAAAACTGCTCGTGTGACGCCGTCTCTTATTTAATAATGGCTATACAAATTTATAGAAAGGCAGCATTACCAATCTCTGCCAGGTTAGCTTGAATACACTTTAAACATACATTACACAATTAAATTTAGGTTTCACAATTCTTATTGTCCTTGGAAGTGATAAATTGGCCAAGAAAAGGAGTTTCACGTAAATTTTCCTATATATATTCTTTCAAATGTTTATTCCAATCTTTAAAGCAAATTATCCCAGTTTGACATCCTGCTTGCGAGTTTTAGTATCTTTAGGTAAGTTCACTCTGTACACATCAATATTAAATACCCGTATGGAGCTCAGTGGTCTGGTTAATCTGCTCTACATAACTAACTAATATTAAATACAATTATAATATGTGGGTTTGTGATTAATGAAAATTATCAAGAATTCTATTAATGAACAAGTGAAGTGTTTTAAATATCTAGGAGGAATGATAAGCAGGAATGAAGGTATGGAAATGGAGGTAAAACAGTATGTGAGGGAAGGAAAGTTTTTGAAGCAATGGGAAGTATGTGGAAGGCGAGAAATCTTGGAATGAAATTTAAAAGTGCAATGTATAAAGGGATAGTTGTACCAACAGTGATGTATGGGGCTGAGACATGGGCTCTGAAGAATAAGGAGTGAAGAAAGCTGGTTGTGATGGAGATGAACTGCTTGAGTAGTAGTGTGGAGTGACTCGTAGAGACAGATTGAGGAGAGTGGGGCAGCAGGAACATTTGTCGGCCAGAGTGGACAGAAGGGTGTTGAGCTGGTATGGACATGTTGAGCGAATGGAAGAAGGAAGGCTTGCAAAGAGGATATGTGAGTCAGATACAAGGGGAGGTAGAGGGGTAGGAGGACCTCCATTGAGATGGAGAAACTGTGTAGGACAAGCATTGGAAGATAGAGGAATGACTAGATCAGGCAAGAGAAGTGGTAATAAATAGGAATGAATGGAGAATTCTAGTGAATAGATAAGTGTAAACGCGTTCGTTTGGGAGAGGGGGTCGGGCGCCTGTTTGACTAGATAATAGTCCGTCAGGCACCTGGCCCGGGGAGCCGGTAGAAATGAAAGGTACGCCTGGATGTATGGTGGGCGGACAGTGTGGTACTCCGCTGCGTGTCTGTCTGCGGAAATCGGAGCCTCTCCGTGAGATCTGGGACCTGGGAATCTTGCTGGAGACCCCAAATGGGCCTGGGTCTCTGGGTATTTCTCCTGGACAACCTAGATGGTGTGATTTTGTGGGTTTTTTTTAAACATAATGCGCATGATTGAATTGAGATTGTAGTTTCTTATGCAGTGGTTAACTCTTCTGACTATTCAATTGATAATTAAAAGAAATTACATTTGCAATTCCTTCATACTAATTTTACTTTCATACATAGATCAGGACAGGGAACAAATTATATGTGGGTTACTGTACATACATGTGTACTATAAACCTGTAAAGCTAGTACTTTGGCTAATTAGTGATAACTATAGCCTGAACCTCCTTACAGCCCAAACCTTCCAAGTCATCAATTTGACTTGTTTATCAAGTATTTGTCTCAGTCACAGTTTGTAAATAGCAGAAACAACAGGATTATCTTTACTGACTAAACAGTTTGGTTGTTTTATTATATATACAGTACATTTTTTTTTATTATAAAAATCACACTATTCATAGTGCAGTTGGGTCTAAGTACTTGATTAAATTGATATCCAGTATTCGATAAATGACTAATTGTAGTTTAGTTATTCATGCAGAGTTTAATAAAATTTACAAGAACAACATCCCCGACTTCCCAAATTGACTAATTCTTTGAACGTGACGATAGTGCATTGTTATGTGTGCGATTAGTTTGCTTGGGAAACAGATTAACTTGCTCATGTAGTAATGTACACCCTATGTGGTGGATTGTGTTCTTTTATTCATAAATTATTATTTTACTAAAGCGTTGTTTCCACATAGCGATTTTGATTAGTTTTGTGTTTTTACTGTGTTCGTATACATTTTGGTTTGTTTATTTTGCAAGTTTTACATTATAATGGATATTAATCGTGGTCATGTACTGTACTTAATCTTTAACTGTCTTGGTAATATAATGCATAGAGCATGTAAGTTCTGTTGTGGTGTCCTGGGTTCAAATCCTGAGCGGATCACATGCTTTCAATATTTTCATATGGGGGTTATTGGTGTTAAGAACCATAATTAATTTATACCTATGCTGATACTATTTTCTTTTTCCAGAAAAGAGCGGAAGAGTCGCATAATATATTAGACAAGTTAATGCCGCCTACGGATGTTCCAACAGGCTTGGTGAGTTACACTGGAATAAACTATATGAAACTCGACAACTTAAGTCAATGCTTAACCCTATTTCGTCCGAGGGAGGTCTTTTTGGGCCTCATTTGTTTTGCTCTATTAGTTTGGAGATTTTAAGAAGTTTGAACCCATTAGTTTGGCACTAAAGATGCTTCACCCCATTCAGGTGTCAGTTTTCTTCTGGGGCGAGCGATAGCAAGCCTGTAACTTAAAAGTCAGTCCGTCTTCAGGTGGGACATTTTCTGTCAAAAATCTACAAAAGGCATGCACAGTTTATACATTTTTACGTGCTTTCTAATGGTATATGAATGAACCTCTTTCGATCAGTAGTTACGGACCTATTTCATTTCAAAGATTAGTAATTTACGTATTGAGATAATGGCCCGCTAAGTTTGATAGCCATTAGGGAGCGTGCTTTTTCTGGTAGATCCATTTCTTATGTTGCCCCACATGTATTCAATCGACTTCCAGTAACACTTACGCAGTTGACATGCGTTTACACTTTCAAGAATGTACTGAAGTAACTCATATTTCTAAAGGGTATGAATATATACATACATACATACGTACATTTATTATATTTATTATTATTATTAAAAGAAATAAATACAAAATGGGGAATGCGTCTGAGTAGATAGATAGACTATTAATACTATTATTGTATCAAACTGTAATTTTAGCAAACTTTGAAATAGATAGGCTTAGTAACTACTGACTGTAGGATCAACCATAAAATTTCAAATTTGATTCCTATGCAGGGCAATATGAATGGGTAATCTTTTGGCTTATTCCTCAGTTCACCTAACAGTAAAAGGTCTATGGCTGGGATTTTAGGGTCTACCCTTATAGCCCTCCTAACTGAACTAAGCTTACAAACATACAGTACTGTACCAGTATAATAATGGGGAGTCGAGCTGACGACCCTCCTCCGTGAAAAGGAACACGCTAGATAATTGATTGAATTGCCTCAGAATATAGAGGTGGCCACCCCCTTGGGAATCCAGGTATTGAGCAATAGATTGATAGATTCCAAATTCAGTTTGTCTTTCTATACTTTTTATTCCTAGTTAAGACTTGCCCAATTTTTATTTTTTCTTCTTTGTTCCATTTGTAGTTCTTTATCATCATCATCATCATCATCATCATCATCTCCGACCGGGAAACCCCACTAGAGGATGGCCATGACAGAAACGTCTCCAAGCTACTTTGTCAAGACATGCCTCCTTTGCCCGTGCCACAATGCCCCTTCCACTACGTGGAAGTTTTTCTTCAATATATTTGTCCACTTTCTTTTCCCATACCATAGGTGGTCTTCCACTACTAGCGGTTCCACTCACCTGACTCCCATATATCTTTCTTGGCATTCTGTCTTCATCCATTCTCTGAACATGACCATACCACCTCAAAGTACTTCTCTTTATCCACTCAACCACACCACAATCAATGCCCAAAGCCTGCTCTTCCATTCCAAAGGACTCGTACACTTCCCTATTACTTGGCCCATCTAGCCAGCTGCCATTCTGAAAAAGCTAATCTCCACAGCTCTTAGTTTGAAGAGGTCCTCGTCACTTGCCGTCCATGTCTCGCTTCCATACGAGAGTGTTGGGAGCAGCACACTGTTTCTCAGTGACTTTTTGACTTCCTGGCTAACCATTCTTCCTTTGAGAATACTATCAAGTTCTCCAATCACTTTTCTCCCTTGCATTTTTCTCTCTTTTATCTCACTCTCCATTTTACCATATTTGCATAGTACAGCTCCCAAATACTTGAAACTTTCAACCTCTTCTAGTACTTCATTTTTCAATTTTATTTTACAACTTTTCTTGTGTTCTTTCTTGATTCTATATTTTTCCTTAAAATCTATAGTTTCATGCATTCTTCTCTCAAACACCATTACCTTACATTTCCCTACATTGACCTTTAACTTTATCTTTTCACATACCCTGTCAAAGTCAGTGACCACTCTCTGAAGTTCTTCAGCATTTTCCGCCAACAGGACTGCATCGTCCGCATATAGGCATGTTAAAATCTTCCATGTTCTTCCCTCTGATTCCAGTCTAGCTCCCACACCCATTGATACAGCCCTACATTCCCTAATCACTCTATCCATGTATATATTGAACAACCAAGCTGACATGACACATCCCTGTCTTACACCTACATTGACCTCAAAACTTTCACTTAACTTATCCCCTACCTTCACATTTGCCATTGCACTCCTATAAAAAGATTTTACTGCCATTAGCAACTTTCCTCCCACACCATATTATACTGTTGACACATCCCACAGTCCCTCCCAGTCTACTTTGTCGTAGGCTTTTTCCAAATCCATGAATGCTGCATAGAGTTTTCTGTTTTTGGCCAGATACTTCTCTACCAACAATCGCATTGAGGCTATCTGGTCAACGCAGCCCCTGCCCTTTCTGAAACCTCCCTGTTCCTCGCCTATTTTGTCATCCGTTATCTTCTGTAGCCTCTGTGTTACTACTCTTGCGTGTACCTTTCCAGGTATGCTAAGCAAGCTAATTCCCCTATAATTCTTACACTCTTCTTTACTACCCTTCCCTTTGTACAAGGGTACTATCACTGCTTTCCTCCAGTCCTCTGGTACACTTCCCTTTTCCCATGCTAATTTACATAACCTATGCATTATGTCAACAGCTTCTTCTCCTCCATATCTCGGCATTTCACCTGGGATGTTATCTACTCCAGCAGCTTTTCCCATTTTAAGTCTATTGATTGCTTCTTTTACTTCTCTGCTTATCTGGCTTTCAACTACCCTGTTTATTCTACCTCTCTCCATTCCTATGGATGAGATCTTTGCCTTTCCCCTACTCTTTACAGCTAAGCTACTAAAATGATCTTTCCATACTTTCACCACACCATCACCCTCTACCACTTCCCCATTCATATCCCTCATCCTACTACCTGAGACACACTCAGTCTTCTTCCCTCTGGCTTCTTTCACAGCTCTGTAGTATGCTTTCCTGTCATTCAGAAACTGTTCACTAATCTTTCTCCCATATGCCTCATCTGTCTTCCTTTTAGCGTCTTGTATCGCCCTCTTCACTCTTTGTTTCAAATTTGTATATTCTTCTTTCCTCGCATCTCTAGTTTCTCTAGGTATATTCTTTTGCAGCATACTCTTTCTGAACTCTTTCTTCTTTTTCACTATTTCTTCTATCTCTTTACTAAACCATGCATTACCTTTCTTCTTCCACATTTTAAAGGTTTTCTTCCCATATACTTTCTCAGCTGCTTTAATCATGGAGTCTCTTGTACCTTTCCATACTTCGTCTACAGTATTTCCCAGATCTATCATAACATCCATGTCTTTTATAGTCTCTTTCAGGATGTCCTTGTTCAGGATGTTCTTTAGACTTACCCATTTCCTTTCCCCGCAGCCGTTGTATCACCAGCCGACAGATACGGAAGTTTTTCTGGCCAACAAGCGTCACTATGCCGGGTTCAAGAGAAGGCTACTGGAGTACTTCAAACGTCGGCAAGCGGCCAAGAACGACCGCGACTCTCACCTCACTCACACATACTCCAAGCTTATGACCATCTGGCTTAAAAAAATTGAAAAGGTGAGTACAGTACAGGACTATGTGTATTTATGTAAGTTTTTTTTTATTATTAACTGCACAGGGTTAAGAGTTAATATAAATAAAACCAAGGTATTACATAGTAGATTATGGTTAGGAAATGTAGAAAAAAGTGGTGCATACCCATGCGCAGTATGCAAAAAAGGGGTGAGCGCGAACTCGATACAGTGTAGCGTCTGCCGCAGCTGGGTACATCATGGGAAGAAGCTCTGCACTAGAATAAAGGAACCTCTACCAAGAAAGAAATCCAAATTGCATAGTATGCAAATATGAGCTTGTAATCAATGACCGGCTTGAGAGTGTTAACTTTGGCAATGAGGCACTGGAGATGGTAGACAAGTTTTGCTACTTGGGTGATACCATCTCTGCCGGTGGTGGGGCTGAGGCCGCCACTAGTGCCAGAATAAGATGCAGCTGGGGAAAGAAGAACTTTTGCCACTACTCACCATGAGAAAATTCTCTCTCCCCTTGAAGGGAAAGGTGTACGCTTCATGCGTTAAAGCGCAATGACATATGCTTCATAAACGTGGCCTGACAAAGCGGATGATATCAACAGAATAGAACGCAGTGAGATGAGAATGGTGAGATGAATGTGCGGTGCCAAACTGCAAGATAGGATACAGTATCAAGTGTAGAGCTAAGGAGAAGGTTAGGTATCGAGAGTATCAGTGATGAGATGCGTATTAGCAGGCTTGGATGGTTTGGAGAGGATGGATAAGCTGGATGAAAAGATGCAAGCCCTTGAATGTGGAGGGAGCTGCTCTAAGGGGCGGACCAAGAAAGACGTGGGATCGGATTTTGAGGTCTGATCTTGAATCAAAGCACTTGACAAGTGTAAAAGTTTGAAACCCTTCAGTGTTTCACACCGTTTGTGTTTTTTCGAACTTACAGCCATATTCTCAGTCAACACAATTGTACCGAATGGAAACACATCTCTTTGGTGAATTAATTACTATGTAATAGATTAAATAGATTATATATCCAGTTTCTCAATTTTTTGCATGTTTTGAACCTATGCAGTTTTTGTGTAGTTTCCGTCTCTTCTACCGACGCCAATGAACGAGCCCCCCAGTGGGTGTATTGAGTTTTGTCTATCAGAATCTCACCCCATTTTTAATATTATAATGTAAAACTTGAAAAATAATAATATCATAGGCCTTGAAAATATGGTGCATCATAATCACTATCGGGAAGAGTGTAGAGTGGAGACCGAGAATATGGCCCTCTGTTCGAAAGACTGGAGTGATAGTCCAAACAGGATGTTGGGTTATCCATCCTTACCTCTCTCTCTGTCACGAGAGAGGTTATGTTTGGATGTAATACAGATAGGCCTAGTCTAAAAGTCATTGGTTTCTGGAAATTAATTATAGAAATTCGACAATATTACTTAAATGCCTGCCAAACACAGTAAACAAAAAAATAACAATAATAACAATGTAAATGTTAGCCAAACTGAGATAACTAATTAGAATCGCCATTTGTTAAAAAGTACAATTTGTGTAACACAAAATAGATGAGAATATATGAGAACACAAGCCGTGCATGGTCTGAAAGATTTTTTTTTGCTTTACTGTACTGGGTCCATATTTAGTTATCAATATAAACAAAAGTTACTGCAAAGGGTGACGATAAGAAGGGATAACACTTCAGGAGACATTTCCATCACACTTTTGGTTGATTTTCATTATCATTTTTTCATGTTATTCAACTTAGGAAGGACATAGTTTTGGTTTGTTTAGTTTGCAAGTTTTACATTTAATCGAAGGTGTAAAAACTCTCGATCATCTCCCTATCTCCCACAGACCTTTTCCAAACTTTGTATAGGTCGGTAATCTGGGCCAAGAACCATTTTAGTTAAATCACTTCACGTAACTTTAACTAGGAGTACAAATGAGTGTACACTAAATAATTTGTTCCGTTCTCCTAAATACTCCATTCACATTAATACATAGATTACACTTTTCCCAAATCTCATGACCTACAGCTCATCCGGCAATACCAAGATCCGTAGGGCTTCCGTTCCCGCAATGTTCTAATGTATTCTATCACTTCGTTCAATTCTTGCTCTACCCTGCTCAGACATATAGCTTCCTTTCGGATAAACCTTAGACTCTATCGTCCTGTAATTCCACGTCTAGCCTGGTTCGAATGTATTGCAGTGCCGTCCCGGCAGATCTTCCAGGTCTCAGGCCCGTCGTAAAATATCCCCCCCCCTTGTTAGCGCGATCCTACTCTTTTTCCCTTCTGTAGTGTTGCTATCCTTGTGTACTCGTGGCGACTCTTTTCCCCGCACCTTCCCTTATGTCTGAATACGACCTCGCAGTGTGAATGCAACGACGTCTTGATCACGTCATAGTTCGACACCCGAATCAACTGTACCGCTGCTCCCAAAGTTCGGGAGTCACACCGTCCACTTTTCGGAGCCCAGCTGCCGCCGCCAGTCCAAGTGCGGTTGTACCGGAGGGGCGGAATGCCCTCTCCATATGTTGCCCTTTTGGCCAGGGTCTGCTCCCCACTTACTTGGAGACAGCACGGGGGTTCTACTAGTACACGGACGATATATCCATCACCACCACGGCCGGCTTTCTGTCCTCGTTCCCTCCTGGCGTGCGTCTCTTCGTCCCACCCGCTGTCTGGCCCCTTGGGCTCTGCTTGATTACCAGCAACCCACCCACTTTTTCTTGTTACCTTATACCCTTTGTGCCCTTCCGTACCTGAGCTCCTGCGTATCCTGAACGCCATAGCGCCCGGCAGCTGTCTGCCCTCTTGGTGCCGATGGTGCCTTCTAACCAGCACACGGAGCGGTGGCACGCGGGCGCGCACGATACCTCTATATGTGCGGCCAGCGTCTTTCCGGTTGCCCGCCCCAGCGCGAGGAGAAGGCGCAGGTTTTGCTGAGTCGGGCAACGTCGCGGGTCCCGCCCGCGCTGCGAGTGGCGGCAATATCATGGACGGGCCGTCGCGGCCCCCCTCGCCGGATGATGGCAAACCGTCCTTGTGCCGGACACGTAGCCTGCCCCCTTTGCCCCCACTTGGTGAAGCTTCATCCCGGTTTTACGTCGCCTGCGGCCGTCGTGTTCTTGTCCACAACGCCCCGGAGCACTGTGTAGCGACGGTGTCTACGTCATTTTCCTTCCCCAACCTATTTCGCCACCCGGCGTTACGGCATCCCAACGGATCGGCCGCTGGGGTACGCCATACACCAGACCGCCAGCCCCAAGACCACCCACACACACCCACGACACAAATTACCACCCCAGGACCCGAGTTCACTCCAGTCCCCACCAGCACACAGCCCACATCACAAAAAAAAAAAACAAAACAAAAAGAGCCTAAAATCAAAAAAAAAAAAAAAAACAATAAAAAAAATTTAAACAAACACAAAAACGAACAAACAAAACCCCAAGAACAAGAAAAAAAAAAAAAAAAAAGGTTAGAAAACCACAAACAAAAAAAAAAAAAACACAAAAAAAAAAACAAAACCAACATCGGCAGAGAAAAAACAAAAAAAAGAAACAAAAAACAAAAAAAAAAAAAACAAAAAAAAAAACAAAAAAAAAAACCAAGAAGAAAAAATTTAACAAGAAAAAACTAAAAACAAAAAAAAAAAAAATTAAAAAAACAAAAAAGATATAAGGCGGTAATCGGCGACATTATGCGATGTCATCGGCAAATTGAGCGATGGTTCGCCGATGACCTCGGCGAGAACTGTCACATTTGAATAAAATATTGCGAAATAATGCGAAGGATGAACGAATCCTCGGCGTAATGTTCTGCGACGTCTTCGGCGAATTAAGCGATGGTTCGGCGAATACCTCGGCGAGATTATTCGAAAACTTTTTGCATATATTTCATGGCAAAAACATAAGAACATCAGAAAACGGGAGTCTGCAGAAAGCCAATCGGCCCACACAAGGCAGATCCCTGTCACACCCAACCCCAATTACAAGGCCTAATTATAGACCCAAATCACTAATGCCTTGAGGACTGACCTCACCAAAACGGTCAGAGATCGACACAAGATTACGGGGTCTGCAGAGCGCCGATTGGCCCACACCAAGCAGATCCCCCCTCATAGCCTACCCAACCCAACTCGTCGAAAATGTACAAATTTATCTTAAAATCGCCAAACTAATGGGCCGAACGTCATAAAATATGAAAACTAATGGGGTTAACCATGAGGAAGAAAGGGGACCAGAAAAATGACCCACTTCCCCAATTCGGAGATTGGCAATGTCCGGCTTCGCCGGAGAGATTTTTCTATCAAATAATGTACAAATTTAGCTTGCTCTCAAAACAAAAAAAATATGTTGGCTCGCTACCGCTCACCAGGAAAATATTGAAACCTGGATGGGGATAAACGTCTTAAAACAGTAGGCTGAACGGGGCCGAACGGATACAAGGCAAAGAGAGAGGGAGAGAAATAGAAAAAAACAAAAAAAAACAAGGAGAGAGGGAGAGGAAGATAAAACAAAAAACAGCTAGGTGGGCTCAATGTTTGCGTTAAGGCTTAAAAATTGAGCCCACCTTGCCTTTTTTAGTTTTCTCCATTAGATGGTGGGGGGGAAGGTAGAAGCGTAATTGACTGTTACAATATGAAGCCGATTGGTGAGGTAGTTTCGCCACCACGGATTTTCCTTTTTTTCCTTTTCTTCGTACGGATACGCTGGAAGTGGGTGGTGGGATGCGGTTGGGGGTGTGGTGGGGGGAAGGCAGAAGGGTAAGGGACTTGTCACACAAATATGGAACCGATTGGTCCAGTCGTTTCGCCGCCACAGATTTTCCTTTTTTTTCCTTGTGTGGCGACCGATAGTCAGCGATTGGGTAGGGGGAGGGGGTCGTGTGGGTGGTGGCAAGAAGCCAGAAGGGTAAGGTACATGTGGTAGAAATATGAAAGCCATAGGTGCAGTAGTTTCGCTGCTACAATTTTTTTTCGGCGAGTCCGTATATATACGGACCTGGCACTCGGGGGGGATATAATGCTGGTTCGCTATCGCTTGCCAGGAAGATATCGATACTTGGATGGGGATAAACGTCTTAAACCAGTTGGCTGAATGGATACAAACCAGAGAAAGAGAGAAAAGGAGAGAAAGATAAAAAAACAAAACAGGTGAACCCCCCACGAGAGGTGCATAGAAAAAAGGGTTGACAGGTTCACTATAGGCCTAATCATTTTTTTTTACCCACCTCGCCGAAGGTGCTCTTGGCAGGTGTGTCTTGAGCATTCCGCGACGTCGCAAGGCCCTTCGCATGCCTCGTGCGGAGCATACCCCTTGGCGGGTATACTCTCGGCGAGTACTTGTGCGCACGTCGACGACTAATCGACGAGGAAACCGCCGATGACTTGTGCATCGTCGATGTTCTCAGACCATCTGAGAGCATCGGCGAGCTGCCATGCAGCGTTGCAAAGTTTTTTTTCGTGAAAAACCCTCCGCGATGTCTCGCCGATGTCGTCGATGATCCCCGAGGGCCTCTCGGATCATTCTGCAATGTTCGACGATGCTTGCGAGGGCAATGAACCCTCGTGAGTCCTCGTCCCAAATTTTGAACAAACCGAACATTTGCGACGACCTGCGAGGGTCCACGCGAGGCCGGCCGAAGCATATGATTATTATGCGAGGGTATACGTTTGTTGTCCGACATGTCACGAATATGGGTGTCGCCGGTGAAAATCGTAAGAAATCGCACATGTGGGAAAGGGGCATAAGAGAGTAAGTGTGTGAGGGAGAGGGAGAGAAAGTGTGCGATAATTATAGGGAATAGACTCGCAGCGTTATTATACATAATTTATTAGGGAAAGTGAAGCTCTATGGAATCCTTATAATATACTCACATAGATTCCGTTGTGGGAGAATAGTTTTGATAAGTTTTGTAACACTCTATTTTGTCGATAAAAATAGTCCCGCACATAAACAAACTTCTTCTTCAGTCCCGCAATCTTGAGAGCTCTGCTACGGACGTGTTCAATGTTTACAAAAAGTGTTCGGAATGGAGTACAATCGCTACGGTAAAGTGTTTTGTTCTACAAAGATGTTACTGTATGTCTAATATATGAACCCACAGTAGCTGGCATGCAAGGGCTAGTTTTGTATCCCACGTACTGGGTCTAGGTTAGGTTAGGTTGGGTTGTTTGGTTAGGTTAATATACTAGGTCTCGGAAACATGATTCGTAGTTGCAGTAGTACTGTATTTACATTAAAACTATAGTTAACTATCAAAACTATTCTCCCACAGTGGAATTATAACTAATAGTATCAAAACTACCATTTCCAAAACAAAATTGGAAAAAAAAACCTCCCAAATAAGGCTGAGAGTCTTTTCACTAAAATTACCGAAAGTGCAAGAGGGAGAGTTAGAGAAAATGTGAGAGGGAGAGAGGGACTGAAATATGGAGAGAGTGACTTGACTGATCAAGTTAGAGAGTGATTTAAGAGAGGAGAGTGTGGTTGATAGGGGAAAGGATTATTGAATGAATAAGAGAGCGAGATATTGTTTAATTATAATGTAAAATTTGCAAAATAAACAAACCAAAACAGGAACGACCCAATACAAAGAAAAAACTAATAAAAATTACTGTGGAAATAACGATTTAGCAAAATAAATTTTTGAAATAAAACAACTCTAAACCACCACATAGAATGTACATCACTATATGAGTAAGTGAATTTGGTTCCCAGGCAAATTAATCGCACATATATTAAAGTCCTCTCGTCATTGGAAAATTACCCATGAATTAGAAAATTAAAGAGAATGTTGAGAGTGACTTGGGTGTAGAGTGTATCAGTGAGGTACTGCAGTGGTTTGGCCAAGTGGAGAGAAGGGATGAGAAGGACTGGGTGAAGTGTACAGTATTATAATTATGAAAGTGGCTGGAAGAACATCGGTTTGTAGATTGAGAAAGACCTGGGACGAGGTTCTGACGCTTGTATTCTTAAAAAAAAAATCCCTTCTCGGTTTCATTAATGGACGAAATAACTTAATAATTATGTTACCTTGAGAAATGGGAATGTTTATCCTTGTACAGTACTCAATTACACAATGTAAGATAAAGTATTATACTGGTCAAAATAATTCCTGTAGAGGTAATCAGAAAGGACTTTTCTCTCTTTAGCATAACTTAACTGGCCAGCGTTCCTCGTAGGTTCTCCCATCATCTGTCTCAGCTGCTGATCTTGTATCAAATTTCTCAACCTACTTAGCAGACAAAATTTCTTGAATCAGAAATTAATTAGACAACACCCCTGCTCTTGGATCTTGAAGAGTACTCTGTTATCCCTTCTCAGCAGTTAGCCATCGTCTCTAGATTACCTTCACATATTTTCATCCAATTGACTCCTCACACACCTTAACATATATGAGAGAACTTAATAAAACATTTTGTTCATTAACCCTCCAGCCCCGGCTATTGTATTCTATAATTTGCCAAAAACCCGGGGGTTTTGGCCGAAAAACGTCTACGCCTAGGCTACCGTATGTTTGTTATTTTGACTGCTTCCTCATTCCCGCACATCCTCAAGTGTAGATGTGTTTCGTACCTGTAGAATGGCATTAAGTAGAGCTCTCTAAGTCAACTGGTTCAGTTGTGATGATGATTTCATTGGAGATAACTTTGTGGCAAAAACAGCCACTTTACACTACTTTTCGATACTTAACAATAACCTACAGGCACACACGAACAAGCGACGCACTCCTTCTTGTGGTCGGAGATGCGCGGCGTCGGTCCAGCCGGCTGTTGTTTACATGCGTCGGACGGACGCCTCGCACACCAAGCTTACAGGCTTTCAAGCTGCCGGAGCCTCAGAGCCCTACCGGGTAGCGCGGGGTGTGTTTTTTATGGAGGCCTCAGAGCCCAACCGGGTCTGGAGGGTTAAACCCAATAAATATATCCAAGATAAGTACAGCTTATGAGACACCACCTTTCATTGCTGCAAATGCTATTCGTGTTTTTGTGAGGAAAATTACTTTCTAATTTCAGAGAAACATGCCGTAACTCTACCTTTACTGAAGAGAACCAGCAAAGATTATGATAACTTGGCAAATTATCGTTCTGTGTTCAACTTGTCATTCTATCCAAGATAGTGAAATGTGCAATACTGGACCAGTTGCTACCTTTTCTGGAACAAAACCGTGTCATTCCCCAGTGTCAGTCTACTTATAGGAAGGTTCACTCAATGAAGACTGGTCTGAGCAAGATTTACAAATATTTGGTCTCTTAACACATGTTCTGGATGGTGTTCCCTTTTACTCCTGTTAGAGTACACATACATATGTCCAACTTGCTCAAAACCCATCACTTCGAGTCGCCACACTAAGGGTTCAGTTCTCTGCAATTAATTATAGCTTCACATGTAAGAAATTTTATCTTGAAAATATGAAAAAAGAATTAGGTATTAAGGGTAACATATTACGTAAAAATATTTGCGGTAATTCTGTTTATGAAATTCAAAATAATCTGAATATTGATAACTTAATCGATGAACATACCAAGAAAAATATAATATTTGATATTAAACTTTCTGATAAGAACAAGTGCATTGCAAAATTATACACGTTACCTAAATTTCATAAAAGACCTTATAAATATCGCTTTATTGCCGGAGCAAAATTTGCTACCACTAAAACTCTATCAGAACAAGTAGTAAATTGCTTAAAATACATTAAAAGTACTCATAAAAGATATTGTAATACCATCATGAGAAGAACTGGCATTAACTATTATTGGAGTGTTGACAATTCGTTAGAAGTTATTGATAAAATAAATACCATGCCGAAAGTTACCTCGGTACATAGCTTCGACTTTTCAACTTTGTATACCAATTTGCCTTTAGATTTAGTATATTCAGAGCTTTGCTTTATTATAGATTTGCACTTTGACAGGTTCGTTAGGAATGGTAATTATTTCATAAATGTTTATACATATTTTAATAATGCATCACTTAGCTCTACTCCCACTAGTTCTGTATATTTTGATAGAACTAAACTTAAAGATGCCCTTAAATTCCTCCTTTTCAATACTTATGTTAGATTCGGGCCGTACATTTTCAAACAAATATTAGGAATTCCTATGGGTGGAAATGCTAGCCCTTTAATTGCAGACTTATTCTTGCTTGCTTTAGAATTTAAATATATAAAAGACTTAGTTGACAGTAGCAAGAAAAATAAAATTCCAGCAAAATTAGCACTTGCTAAACTGTTAAGTAATAATAGTAGATATATTGATGATATTCTTGTTTGCAATTTGTTAAATTTTAATCAAGTTGCTAAACTTATTTACCCTAATTCTATTCCCCTCACACAATGTAACGTAAATTATAAAGTTGAAAATTTTCTTGATATAAATATAGAGATTGTTAATGAACAGTGCATACTTAAAGTATATCACAAAGTTGATGATTTTAATTTTAATGTAATAATCTTTCCTTTCCCTAGTAGTAATATCGATAGTAAAATCACTTATAATTGTTTTTATTCCCAATTAATAAGATTTTGTAAAATCTGCACTAAAGTAGATGACTTTTGGGCTAGAGCTAGGTTACTATACAGACTCTTAGTGGACAGAGGTTTTGAGGCAAGTAAATTGTTCCATAAATTTAATCTTTTTAGGGTCAATTATTGTGACTGTATTCTAAAATTTGACATCAATAATTTTAATCAAGCATTTTTAACTTGAAGTTTCTTGTATAACCTCTGCTTACTTTTTGTCTGTGTTTATTTATCTTTTCTTTTTCTTTTTTATTATTATTATTATTATTAATATTGATGATTTTTTAAATTTATTGTTCTTGTTAAAAGAGTACTCTTTGTTTAAATCTGTTGTTACTTCATATTTTGCAATTATTTCTCTTTATATTATATGTATTCATTGTCGATAGTATCAATTGCTTACTTTTGCGATTTCCTTAGTTTATTTGTGCTATAAATGTAGGTTATTTGTAGGGTAGTTATTGATAGGGGTCACTTGAGGCATGCTATGCTTACAGGTACCTACCCGATAGCACTATCGTTAGTGAGTGCTGTACTGTATTTTATATATTATTTTGTAATAGTATAGATATCTTATCAATATTTGTATTTTTGCTATTGTTAATGTCTTGTCATGTTGCAAATTTGATTTTAAATAATATTTTGACATTTAACATGTAGTTTCTTTATTCATGCAGAGTTTAGTAAAATTTGCCAGAACGTCCCGGACTTCCCAAACTTGACTACTTCCTTTAACGTGACGATAGTGCGTTGTTATATGTGCGATTGGTTTGCTTGGGAAACAGATTAACTTGCTCATGTAGTGATGTACACCCTATGTGGTGGATTGTGTTCTTTTATTTAATAATTTTCATTTTAGTAAGCGTTGTTTCCACATAGCGATTTTGATAATTTAATTTGACTTTATATTGTCCTTGTCCCAATTTTGGTTTGTTTAGTTTGCAAGTTTTACATTTTAATTCATGCAGGAACTGGACCCACTTCACCTCTACAACACTTGCCTCCAAGAAACACTACACGAACACCTGGACCTGTTCCTCATGCCCCTCCCTCTCCCAGTCAAATCCCTTGCCTAAAACCTGTCCACCTCTCCTCCCTAACCCACCTAACCTTCCCATACCATCCACATCCTCAACTCAACACACCACACCCCATCCTAATCCATTCCAACCCCCATCTCCTGCTCCCCAATCCTCCCCCCAGCCCCCCCCCCCCCCCACCCCATCCTCGTGCAGCAGCACCCAACATACATCGTGCACATAACATTTAACATTCTTCAATTGAACATAGATGGCATCAACACAAAGAAACACGAACTCTCACACTTCATCAAACAACACAGCATACACATTGCCATCTTACAAGAAACAAAACTCTGCACAACACAAAAAACACCCACATTTCATAATTTCACCACCATCAGACAAGACCGGGCTGTCGGCGGGGGCGGTGGACTCATCATCCTGGTACACAAAGAAATATCATACATAGTAACCAGTGTACAAACCAAATCCCTCTTCCCCCCAAATGATAACACAACAGAAATACAATCAATTAAAATACGCACTGGCAACAACTCCAACATAACCATCATGAACACATACATCCCTCCCCAAACATCCCCTACAGTACCAAATGAATACAGACCACACTTACAACACATCACAAACACCCCACACATCATCCTGGGTGGTGACTTCAACGCCAAGACGTCGGCCTGGTTTGTCGACGACCCCGACACAGACAGAGGGCTGGTACTACAAAACCAAACTGATAACCTCATCATCCTTAACGACATCCATCAACATACCCATATTCCTCACCAAGCCCTCTATAACCCATCATCTCCAGACATCACCTTTTTCCTCTCCAGAACTCGCCTCCACAACATCCTGGAGGGTGGTCAGAACCTTAGGCTCTGACCACCTCCCGATCATTATCACCACCAAAACCAGACTCACCCCAGCTAGCCACAAACACACATACACCAATTATAAAAGAGCTAACTGGGAAGCATTCAAAAATGAGACAGAACAACATTTCACAACTCTAAACAGTACACCCATCACACTAACATCAACAACATACTGTAAAACTATCCAAAACGCTGACAAGAAACACATTCCAAGAGGTAACAGAAAAAGACACAACCCCAACTTCACACCAGAAATTCAAAACCTCATCAGACAACGTGACATACTGAAACACTCCCCAGCACCCCACACACAAGACATCACACAACAAATTCAAGCACTCAACACCCAAACTAACAACCAAATTAAAATGTAAAACTTGCAAACTAAACAAACCAAAATTGGGACAAGGACAATATAAAGTCAAATTAAATTATCAAAATCGCTATGTGGAAACAACGCTTACTAAAATGAAAATTATTAAATAAAAGAACACAATCCACCACATAGGGTGTACATTACTACATGAGCAAGTTAATCTGTTTCCCAAGCAAACTAATCGCACATATAACAACGCACTATCGTCACGTTAAAGGAAGTAGTCAAGTTTGGGAAGTCCGGGACGTTCTGGCAAATTTTACTAAACTCTGCATGAATAAAGAAACTACATGTTAAATGTCAAAATATTATTTAAAATCAAATCTGCAACATGACAAGACATTAACAATAGTAAAAAATACAAATATTGATAAGATATCTATACTATTACAAAATAATATATAAAATACAGTACAGCACTCACTAACGATAGTGCTATCGGGTAGGTACCTGTAAGCATAGCATGCCTCAAGTGACCCCTATCAATAACTACCCTACAAATAACCTACATTTATAGCACAAATAAACTAAGGAAATCGCAAAAGTAAGCAATTGATACTATCGACAATGAATACATATAATATAAAGAGAAATAATTGCAAAATATGAAGTAACAACAGATTTAAACAAAGAGTACTCTTTTAACAAGAACAATACATTTAAAAAATCATCAATATTAATAATAATAATAATAATAGAAAAAGAAAAAGATAAACAATAAATACAGACAAAAAGTAAGCAGAGGTTATACAAGAAACTTCAAGTTAAAAATGCTTGATTAAAATTATTGATGTCAAATTTTAGAATACAGTCACAATAATTGACCCTAAAAAGATTAAATTTATGGAACAATTTACTTGCCTCAAAACCTCTGTCCACTAAGAGTCTGTATAGTAACCTAGCTCTAGCCCAAAAGTCATCTACTTTAGTGCAGATTTTACAAAATCTTATTAATTGGGAATAAAAACAATTATAAGTGATTTTACTATACAAAAACTAAATTGGAATAACTTCCTACAAACACTTGATCACAAAACAAACTCCAAAAAACTCTACAAAACACTAAACACCATCACACTTTCCAACAGCAACACAACACAATCACATGCTGCAACCACAACAACAGACTCTACTCCTTCATGTAAACAACAAGCAAACACTCTCATCAATCACTTCTCACATGTCAGCCACCTAAAACCTCACAAAGACGACCGACGTGTCATCCGACGTAAGAGACAATTCCCCACAGACCCTGACTATACACCCTTGACCAATCACCAGACAAAGCATATCATCAACAATCTCAAGCACTCACCCGCCTGTGGCCTAGACAACATAAGCAACATACACCTCAGACACCTGGGACCACAAGGCATACAAGCACTCACTAACATATCAAACTACAGCTATTCACACAACACAATACCAGACATTTGGAAGCATGGTATCATCATCACATTCCCCAAACCCAACAAAGACCCCACGCTACCCTCCTCGCACCGCCCCATCACACTCCTTTGCTCCCCTCCAAAGTCATGGAACGCCTAGTATTGCAACTAATTACACCTGACCTACCCCTAGCTCCAACACAACATGGCTTTAGGCCACTGCACTCCACAAACACTCTTCTCACAGACCTTACACAAAGAGCTTTTGACGGCATCAACTCAGCTAGACCACCACACATATCACTATTAGCCACACTCGATATTAGTAAAGCCTTCGATGCCATCCCCCGCCACAACCTAACAAACAAAATCTACAACACAAACATGCACAACAACACAAAAAGGTGGCTGGCCAACTTCCTAGCAGGCAGATGTGCGCACGTATCTTTTGCCGGTCAGTCATCTAAAATCAGAAACTTTCCAAACCGAGTCCCACAAGGATCCGTCCTATCGCCCGCACTCTTCAATCTGTACATGCACGATATAACTACACCCAATACGCCCCAAATAAACTTAGCCTCCTATGCAGATGACATAACACTCACATGCACACACCATGACCAAAAAAGAGCAACCGATCTCCTTCAACCCTATCTCAACACACTACATGGCTGGTGCACTACAAACAGACTTAATCTAGCCCCAGCCAAATCCACCGCAACCCTGCTCACAAGCTGGACAGGAGAACACGAATACATCCCTCAACTCACCATAAACAACACACCCCTAACACATACACACACACCCAAAATCCTAGGAGTAACATATGATACTCATATGACATTCAAACAGCACACCACAAACATTAAAAAGAAACTGACACCCAGACTTAACGCCCTCAGGTCACTTGCTCACACAAAATTTGGACACAACAAAGAAACTACCACCACAGTATATAAACAATACATAAGATCAGTGATGGAATACGCAAGCCCAGCCTGGGCTTCTAACCTAGCTGAATCACATCATAAGACCTTACAGACTATTCAAAACAAAGCCCTGAAGATCATTACAGGCTGCACAGCTACTGCACCCACAGATCACCTACATCAAGAAACCAAAATCCTCAAAGTCGAAGACCATCTGGACATGAGAGGCACTCAATTCCTGGCAACAGCCTTCACAAACCAAGACCACCCACTAAACTACATGGCAACACACCCACAGACACCAAGAAATATCAAAATAACACCCAGCACACGGTATCACACACAATTATTGTCCTCTCTCCCTCACTGCCCACCCCAAACCAACTTCCAGAAGCACATCCATACTCATATCTCTCGCCGATCCATCCACTCACTCACAGACAACACGCAGCTGCATGCACGACCTCCCGAAATCCATCCTTCCGAATCCTCCCTTCCTCGCGAGGACAGAGTCCACCTGGTCAGGCTGAGATGCGGACACCATCCAGCTCTCCTGAGCTATCAGAAGAGACTGGATGACTCCGTTGTCGACGCCTGCCCGGGATGTAACACAGCACCCCATACCATTAAACACATTTGTCGCCAGAGAAACATATTAACAAGCTCTTTAGCGGAATGTATGCAATGGCCGGGAATATGAAAGTTGCTCTGAACTACTTGGATGAGACCATGGTAGCGAAAATTATGAAGAGTATGATTAGACCAAGATTGGAGTATGCAGCAGTGGTGTGGTCCCCGCATCTAAAGAAGCATATTCACAAGTTAGAAAGAATCCAGAGAGCAGTTACTAGATTGGTTCCAAGTCTCAGAGAACTGCCATATGAAGGGAGGCTAGACAAATTAAATCTACCAAGTTTAAAAGAGAGGAGAGAGAGAGGGGAGACATGATAATGATGTACAAATGCACCCGGGGGCTGGAGAGGCTGGATAGGGAGGATATGTTAATTATGGATACAGGAATAACTAGAGGCCACAGCTACAAAGTAAAAAGACCTACCTGCAAGAACGATATCAGGAAGTTTAGCTTCCCCTATAGATGTATTGACAAATGGAATGGGCTGGAGGAGGAGGAGGTGGTAGGGGCAAGGAACATCCATATTTTCAAGATTTTTTTTTTATAAAAAGTAGACCGAGAGACGGGACAACACGAGCTTAGCTCAACTCCTGTAAACTACAATTAGGTAAATACAATTAGGTAAATACATCATAGAAAACTGCATTTCACACAACCACTTACGCCAACAACACAATCTACACTCAATGAGAGCTCTGTGGGAAAGCCCGATCGTGGCCATGGCCTTCCTCAGGGACTCGGGGCTGTTCGGCCAGGCAGCTTAGGGAACAACAACAACAACTCCTGTTAGATCTCTCTGCAGCATTTGATACTGTTGTCCATCAGTTCTCCTGAGTGACCTTTCTAGTTCCGGTGTACAAGGAGATGCAATCCTCCTCCCCTTGTAGACTTCACCTATTAGACGAGACAGAGAAAAGGACGAGGGAATGCGAAAGTGCGGGACGGACCTTAAGAATTGGAACTTTTAAAGTTGTCTCTGTTTCGATTTAGCCAACCCCCATCCCCTAGCTATAGGGTATGTGCCTGGGTATATACTGTACATACACATACATACTTTATTAGTATTATTGTTTACTCTCTGTTAGCAGCACTCATTTTCATAGTATTCGTTCGGTATCATGCGCTGCGAAGGGAAGAAAGAATTGATTAAGAATACAAGCGTGAGGAAGGATCTCCGGATTAAAGAACTTGACCGGGAACTGTAGGGAATTATGGCAACATAAGATAGTAGCCATCAGGTGACCAAGGCATGCCCATGTAAATCCTGGAGTAGTCTTAAGCCGATACTGATTATCTGATCATTATACTGTATTCAGTTTTATTCCAGTTGACGGTACATTGAATCCCTTGGCACCGGATTTCTCGATACTTAATTGAAAAATATATAACTAATATATCTTTGCATCATATTATTTCCAAGTTTTCATAATTGACAACATACTTTGTCACAAAATCTTCTAAATAGTTCAGTAATGAAGATGGTGACATGGAAATTTACAATCGGCTGGAAAAAAGACTAGCGTAAATGAAAGTAATTAATTTTGTATCATATGTATTTTTAGTGTTTATATTTGTTATATTGTGTCCTATACTTGCATCAGAAAAAAGAAGCTTTCGAGTATTGTATTTGACCTTGGAGATGTTGCTTATAATGTCACAGTTTTATTCTCAGCCATCCAATCTCTGCAGTACAGTATCCTATTCCCATACTTGATCACTTTGAATAATTTAAGAATGTAAGTACATTAATCATTTATTTTTGTATGCATCAACTGGTATAGATATATGTCCAGTTTTTGTTTTCCTATATTGTTTTTGCAGTGCTCATTTCTGTTTTTTAGTTTTTGCTTCTTTATTATTTTGCAAACGTAGATGCAAGATGTGATCTATTTTATAGCTCTGATTGGGTCACTATATTTATCTTTGAAGAACTATAATTTTCACCTATGGTAATTTTTGTTATAATTGGCACTAAGGTTTGTCCTTTTTATTTTTAACCCCTTCAGTACGATGATACCTATTTGCCTTTGATTCTGGCTAAAATTAGACAATTTTATGAAGGACTTCTCTAATTCAGAGGGTTTATTGAGATCGTATTTACCTCTTTCAGTCCTAGAGGTTGATTGTAAGTGAAAGAAAATTGTCTAATGGTAACCAGAAAAAGATTAAAATTACATCATTTTGTTGAAAGTGTTAAAAGTTTCTGTTGACAGAAGTATTTTTGCTGCCTGTCTTTTTGAATAGTGCCATTTTACAGTAAAATTTTCAATATTTTTATTAAGTTCCTACATATGAACAAAGATTTTTTAGCTTTTTGTTGTTTTATCTATTTACTTAATACTTAATGGAAATGATAATTTTGAGATTCTGACTGACTTTTGTCAACTTATACAGCAACATTTTTCTTGAGCTTATTCTGATTTGTATTATTTTGTATTATTTTAATTTGTTTATTTATTGATTTGTTTTCCTACACCAAACAAAATTTTTAGGATGCCCCCGTGTCTCCGTTTCTTTTTAAGAGCGGAGGACCCTCAAGCCACCCCTCTGTTGTCCACCCGCAGAACGAGGACAAGAAAATGCGCGCGTACGCTGTCATTCCGCCGATCCTTTTGGAGGAGCGGCGGAGAAAGCAGCGCTATCTTAACCAAAATGGCCTGATCGAGGACCCTAGTACGGAGTATAAGGAATACAAGAACATCAACATCTGGACCGATCAGGAACGGGACATCTTCCGTGAAAAGTACCTCCAACACCCGAAGAATTTTGTGGTGATAGGGAGTTACCTGGAACGCAAGAGTGTCAGCGATTGTATACAATACTACTACAGCACCAAAAAGAAGGAGAATTATAAGATGCTGGTGAAGAGACGTATACGGCGGCCGCGGAATAAGCCCAACAGTCAACCAGTGGTGGAAGTCTTAGGTATGAACTCTACCGGGGTGACGACCAGAGGGTCTGTGGCCGCGCTAAGAACCCTGCAACCCTCGGGGCGCCCCGGTATGGGCATCTGCGCGGGGTCGGGGCAGGATGAACCCACCAACTACAGCGTCAGTGCCCAACCCCCCACCTCGTCCACAGCCCTGACGCTCCACACTGCCAACACCACTATCACCCCCGCCACTTCCCCCGCCCCGCCCCACACCAACTCCACCGATCAGCCCTCCTCTTCTGCTCCTCCACCACCCTGCTCTACCATGCCCAGCGACCTCTCCATCTCCTCCACCACCACCACCACCACCACAACAGCATCCACACTATCTAGTAAAGAAGTTCAGGAAAAGGATAAGGAGAATCTTTCTGTCAAGTGAGTGTTGTCGAGTTTTTCTCAGCTCTGCATCAGAGAAATCTATATAGTAAATGCCGATTCACAGAAGTGTTTTTACTGGCATATTTTCTCATGTTTTTTCGGCAACTTTGGAATGGAAGTATGAATGCATCCAACTATTTTCTAGAGTCCATTCATTATAAGTAGGCCTGAAATCGTAACCAATAGCCTTTGTAACTCAAAAGGGCTAGAATAAATGGACTTTAAATTTCTACACCTATTTCTTACCACCTCCTAAATGGTAGAATTACAGCTTAGTTACCCCAACCCTTTATGAGTTCTAGAGATTAGTGGTAGAAATTTCTGGCCTACCTTTAATGAACAGGTTATACCTACAGTTTATTTGCAGGCACCAATACACAAAGACCACCTAAAGAATACTAGAATGAAGTTGCACATCAAAAGTTGCCGAAAAAATAGCTCGTATGACGTGGCATTATGGTTATTTTTCTGGAACCACTTTACACTCATATTTAGCCCCATTAGTTACACTCATATTTAGCCCCATTAGTTATGAAATTTTAAGACGTTCGTCTCATTAGTTTGGCTATTTTAAGACTTTTTGAACCATTTAGGTGTCAATTTTGTTCATGGTGAGCGATAGCGAGCCTGCAGTGAAATACGGGTTTTAAGGGGATTTTTTTATTTTTAATGCAGTATTTTATTTGTTTTTATGCAGTTTAACCCTCTCCGACATATGACGCGATTTTGAGCCTATTAGGGATACTTTAAAGCCTTTGTTGCCATCAGGGGTATTTAGAAACCTTTAGTTTAGTTACTTCAACCTCTGCAGTTGTCTTTGAGTTAGCTGTGGGCAGAAAACTAATTTTGGAGAGGTAATTATAAGAGTGAGAGAACTCTATTTCTTATTGCTAATCTGGCAACCTCTGCGTCATATGAGTCTGAAGGGGTTAAGAAGGACCCATGTTATTTTGAGGGTTTATCGTATTTACCTCTTTCAGCCTTGGTGGTAGATTATATTCAGTAGAATACTGTATTGTCTAATATTAACCAGATTAAGATGAAAATGATATCAATGTGTTGAAATGGTTAGATCAATAACACCACTATCACTAAATAAGGATGCAACTGGGATTACAACCATGTCTTTTCTGCCTTGCCCCACAGTGATAATAAGAGTGGTGTAGGTGGTGGTGGGAGCGTATTATCAGACAAACAACAACAACAGGCACGGCACAACCGCAAGGATAAGGACAAGAGTAATAAGGACGCGCAGGACTCCAGCGACGACGACAACACGGCGGAACACGGTGAGTATCCGAATACCACATTTTTGTTGGGTACTGTACAGCAAAACTTAGATTTCTTTAAATTTTCTACAATGCCAGTTACATTTACTAACGTTGACATTACTCAGCTTAGGAAATAATCATAGGGCCTTTGACAATTCACTGGCCTTCATTAAATTGGAAATAGTCTTAAATGTTATCCAAGACTACGATTTCTTGAACTTTCTTGTTGTCTTTAGTCATCATCATCTCCGACGCCTTGTTTCCCTCTGGGAAACTCCCGCTAAAGCTCGGTTCACACATACCCGTCCTGAGCTCCCGTCCGGCTCCGACCTCTTAATTTGCCGTGCCTAGGCGGCGTCCTTTTTATGCATGCATAAAATGGACCGTGTGGATCGGGGCAACTGCCAGAAAACGTGTTATGCCGGGACACCCACGGGACATACACGGACACACACAGAAGTTATTGTCTTGGTCGGGGACGGACGGGACGTTGGAACGTGTATGTGTGACCCGAGCTTAACCCTCCAGCCCCGGCTATGTATTCCATATATATTCCCCGAAACCCGGGGGTTTTGGCCGAAAAATGTCTACGCCTAGGCTACCGCATCTTTGTTATATTGACTGCTTCCGTATTCCCGCGCATCCCCAAGCGTAGATGTGTTTAGTATCTGTAGAATGGCGTTAAGTAGAGCTCTCTAAGTCAACTGGTTCAGTTGTGATAACGATTTCATTGGAGATAACTTTGTGGCAAAAACAGCCACTTTACACTACTTTTCGATACTTAACAATAACATACAGGCACACACGAACAAGCGACGCTCTCCTTCTTGTGATCGGAGATGCGCGGCGTCGGTCCAGCCGTTTTTTGTTTACATGCGTCGGACGGACGCCTCGCACACCAAGCTTACAGGCTTTCAAGCTGCCGGAGCCTCAGAGCCCTACCGGGTAGCGCGGGGTGTATTTTTTATGGGTTTCTCAGAGCCCAACCGGGTCTGGAGGGTTAAAGGATGGCCATGACCGAAACGTCCAGGCTACTTTGTCTAGACATGCCTCCTTTGCCTGTGCCACAATGCCCCTTCCACTATGTGGAAGTTTTTCTTCAATATATTTTCCACTTTCTTTTCCCATACCATAGGTGGTCTTCCACTACTAGCTGTTCCACTCACCTGACTCCTATATATCTTTCTTGGCATTCTGTCTTCATCCATTCTCTGAAGTTCTGAACATGACCATACCACATCAAAGTACACTACATGGCAACACACCCACAGACACCAAGAAATATCAAAACAACACCCAGCACACGGTATCACACACAAATACTGTCCTCTCTCCCTCCTTGCCCACCCCAAACCAACTTCCAGAAGCACATCCATAATCATATCTCTCGCCGATCCATCCACTCACTCATAGACAACACGCAGCTGCAAGCACGACCTCCCGAAATCCATCCTTCCGAATCCTCCCTTCTTCGCGAGGACAGAGTCCACCTGGCCAGGCTGAGATGAGGACACCATCCAGCTCTTCTGAGCTATCAGAAGAGACTGGATGACTCCGTCGTCGACACCTGCCCGGGATGTAACACAGCACCCCATACCATTAAACACATCATAGAAGACTGCATTTCACACAACCACTTACTCCAGCAACACAATCTACACTCAATGAGAGCTCTGTGGGAAAGCCCAATCGTGGCCATGGCCTTCCTCAGGGACTCGGGGCTGTTCGGCCAGGCAGCTTCGGGAACAACAACAACAACAACAACTTCTCTTTTTCCACTCAACCACTCCTCAATCAATGCCCAAAGCTTGCTCCTCCATTCCAAAGGACTCATACACTTCCCTATTACTTGGCCCATCTAGCCTATTCACACCAGCTGCCATTCTGAAAAAGCTTATCTCCACAGCTCTCAGTTTGGAGAGGTCCTCATCACTTGCTGTCCATGTCTCACTTCCATACAAGAGTGTTGGGAGTAGCACACTGTTTCTCTGACTAACCATTCTTCCTTTGAGAATACTATCAAGTTCTCCAATCACCTTTCACCTTTCTCCTTTGTATTTATCTCACTCTCCATTTTACCATATTTGCATAGTACAGCTCCCAAATACTTGAAGCTTTCAACCCCTTCCAGTACTTAATTTTTCATTTTACAACTTTCCTCATGTTCTTTCTTAATTCCATATTTTGCCTTAAAATTGATGGTTTCATGCATTCTTCTCTCAATCACCATTACCTTACATTTCCCTACAATGACCTTTTAACTTTCTCTTTTTGCATACCCTGTCAAAGTCTGTGACCACTTTCTGAAGTTCTAAATTTTCCGCCAACAGGACTGCAACGTCCGCATATAGGCATGTTAAAATTTTCCATACTCTTCCCTCTGATTCCAGTCTAGCTCCTACACCCATTGATCCTGCCCTACATTCTGATCACTCCATCCATGTATATATTGAACAGCCAAGCTGACATGACACTCCTACATTGACCTCAAAACTTTCACTTAACTTATCCCCTACTTTCACATTTGCTATTGCATTCCTATAAACAGATTTTACTGCCATTAGCAACTTTCCTCCCACGCCATATACTGTTAACACATCCCACAGACCCTCCCAGTCTACTTTGTTGTAGACTTTTTCCAAATCCATGAATGCTGCATAGAGTTTTCTGTTCTTGGCCAGATACTTCTCTACCAACAAAAGCATTGAGGCTATCTGGTCAACACAGCCCCTGCCCTTTCTGAAACCTCCCTGTTCCTCGCCTATTTTGTCATCCGTTATCTTCTGTAGTCTCTCTGTTACTACTCATGCGTATACCTTTCCAGGTATGCTAAGCAAGCTAATTCCCCTATAACTCTTACACTCCTCTTTACTACCCTTCCCTTTGTACAAGGGTACTATCACTGCTTTCCTCCAGTCCTCTGGTACACTTTCCTTTTCCCATGCTAATTTACATAACCTATGCATTATGTCAACAGCTTCCTCCATATCTCAGCATTTCACCTGGGATGTTATCTACTCCAGCAGCTTTGCCCATTTTAAGTTTATTGATTGCTTCTTTTACTTCTTCTCTGCTTATCTGGCTTTCAACTACCCTGTTTATCCTACCTCTCTCCATTCACACGGATGAGATCTTTGCCTTCCCCCTATTCTTTACAGCTAAGCTACTAAAATGATCTTTCCATACTTTCACCACACCATCACCTCCCCATTCATGTCCCTCATCCTACCACCTGAGACACACTCAGTCTTCTTCCCTCTGGCTTCTTTCACAGCTTTGTATGCTTTGTATTTCCATTCCTTCCTTATCCTCACTTTTGTCAGCACTGTATAGTGGTCTGATCCCGTCAGCATACCTCGTACAGCTTTTGAATCTAAAATTCTTCCTTTTAGTCCGGAGTCCATCATGGCATAGTCAGTTAGAGATTTCTGTTCCTGCTCACCTTCACCTCTGTGCCATGTATATCTATGTATGTGACGGTGTTAAAAAAATGTGTTAGTCAGAAACATTTCTCTCTCCGCACATACTTCTTAAAGGAAGTCACCATTCATATTCCTACCCTCCACACCCCACTATACCTTCTATCTCCTCATTTCCAACTCCGCCTTTCATGTTGCTCACTAATATTACCTGTGTACACTCTTGTCTTTCTCTTATACATTTATTGACTATTCCAAAATTTTCTAATTTCTTCCACACCTTTCCCGGTTTCTTGGTTGACTGGTGCATAGACACACATACAAGTACTGTATACCTATCTATCCCGATCTTGCACTCGCATCATACAATTCTTGAGTCCACGCATCCATAGTTTTTCACACACTTCAACCCTTCTGACAAAATTACAGCTACCCCTTCCTTTTTCTTACGTTTATATCCTGCATCCAATCCAGACCAGACAACCCATCCTTCCCCACCCCACAACAAATCATGCTCACTCTCACCATCCCATACTCCAGAACCCAACAGGTTCGTCTCACCCACCCCACACACATCCACACTTCCATCTTTAAGCTCTCGCATCACTCTCTCTTACTAAAGATATTTATGCCATTGGCATTGAAGGCACAGACAAGGAGCACGCTTTCTATCACCCGAAAGACGTTTCCGCCACTTTTCTGCTTTGCTCCTCCACCCCCGCGGGGGTCCTGGCCAGCAGCATACCGAGCACAGTTATTTCCCGGGAGGACTTGGGGCCTGGATAATGTATGGATACAAAGGTTAAAGGCAGGGTGGCCCACACAAGGTTAAGTTTCGGTCTCACATTCTACTGGCGGTGTTGCTGGCAGCCCTATTCAGGCCTGCTTCATTTGTCAGGTATTTTAAATTGAAATCAGATTATGTTACATGATTCTATACCTTTCTAGATCTGTCCCTCGGTGCAGTTCCATCCACATTCATGGACTTGCATCTTTTCACCCAGTTTATGTCATCCATCCTTATCACATGCCCAAACCATCCAAGCCTTCTTTTACATATCTCTTCACTGATAGGCCTACTATTGATACCTAACCTTATGATGACCCACATACCAGTAATAGTCATTGTATTGAACTATGGTCTGATCAAAGTAACTACATTAAGGGTCAAGTAAATTTGCCCTGAAGCAATGTATCCATTTAGGGGGTTATCACACAAGAGCTTTTATACTCAACAGTTGATGATCAATATTTTCTGGTAATATTTCTGGGATATTTTGCACTGGTATGGGAAATTAGACTGATGATAGGGAAATTTTGGTGGCAGAATTATTTAAAAAGTTTACCTCATAAGCTGCCAGACCAGTTTTGAAGATAAATGTTGAGGGAAAAAGCACTCGTGTGATTACTGCCTTATTATAATACATAGTATAAACATGCATACAATAGATAGTATAGTGAGGGTTTTGCTGTACAGTACTAAATGTTTAATTATGCTCACTAACTTAACCCTTTCGCGCACAAAGACAAGATTTGCGCCATTACTGGGATAGGCCTACTTAAATGCCTATATGACCATCAGGGGTGTTTAGAAACTTTAAATTTAGTTACTTCAAACTCTGCAGTTGTTTGAGCGAGAGAACTAATTTTGGAAAGGTAATTATGAGATCAAGAGAATTCTATTTTTGAATACTAAATGGCAACCCCCGGTGCATGAAAGGGTAAAGTTGTTCCTTGTTTTGAATTGCCATATTTTCTTCCTTTGTGAAGCTGACAGGTACGGTAAGTAAATTATAAATGTGAACAAGTTTTGTCTAAGGTAAGTAAATTATAAATGTGAAAGTTTTTGTCTACCCCAACTGGTGAACTACGATAGTTTTAGTATCGGGTGAAGTTCTATTCAGAAGTACAATTTTCTATACCGAGAGTACTTAAAGTGCCTGTTAATGTTGGGGTTGATTTTAAATACCTCTTTCTGTCTCCATGACCTTGTTATTGCGGTACCATTTTTTTTTTTTTTTTATCAATCAATCAACCACTCAATCTTTCTGTCTCCTTTGTTCTTTATTGTTGATAGTATGCTGCCACCTTATATGTTGATTTGGGACATCTTTCTCCTTTATGCTTTCCCTGGATTCCCTCTTCTACAAAATATTTTTCCAGTTCTGTACAATCTTACTTGTCAGGTCTATTATAAATACTTCTTCCCGCCGCCTTTCTGCTTTAATAAGTTAGAGCGTGTAAGTTCTGTATACATACATACATACATACAATTTTAAGATTGAGTGTTCCACACATATGTGCAGTTTCAATCTCTTGTCCTAATGGCGGCGTTCCAGGCAACCCTGTTAAGGGCTGCTTCACTTGTGAAGTTCTTGGATTTAAGATCGGCACGTATAGTCCGATCCCAGGTCTTCCTCGGTCCACCCCTTGGTGCAGCTCCCTCCACAATCACAGAACTGCATTTTTTCACCCAATTTTGTTCATCCATTCACTCCACATGTCCATACCATCCCAGTCTACTTGTACGCATCACCTCGCTAATACTCTTTATACCTAAATGTCTCCTCAGCTCAACATTTGTTATTCTATCCTGTAGCCTGGCCCCACACATCCAGCTCGCCATTCTCATCTCATTACGCTCCATTCTGTTGACATCCTTTACTTTAACGGCCCATGTTTCTGAGGCATACGTCATTGCGCTTCTAACTCATGAGGCATACACCTTTCTCTTCAGGGGGAGAGGCATTCTTTTCATGGTCAGGATTGGCATCGGTTCTCTGAACTTCCCCCAGCCACACCTAATTCTAGCAACAGTGGCAGCCTCGGCCCCACCACCGGCAGAGATGGTATCTCCTAGGTAACAAAACTTGTTCACCAGCTCCAAAGACTCATTTCCAAAATTCACAGCCACAGGATCATCACTTAACACAGGCTCGCCTTTGCACACTACGCACTCAAATTTCTCTATTTCTGACTTATCCTTCGGCAGGGGTCCCTTTATTCTACTGCAGCGTTTACTCCCATGGTGTACCCAACATCGACAGATGCTACATTGAATCGAGTTAACGCCCACTCCCTTTCCACACATTGCACATGGGTATGCACCGCTCTTTTCCACATTGCCTCGTCTCAATCTACAATGCATAACCTTGGTTTTGTTAATATTGACTCTTAAACCCTTGCTCGCCATGCCCTCTCTCCACTCTCTGAATTTAGCCTCAGCATCTTGCATACTGTCAGCTATTAGGACTAAATCGTCTGCATAAAACAGTTCCAACGGGAGTCCGCCTCTAAAAACTCTAGACAGTGCGCCTCCAAGACCATAATAAAGAGGAGGGGGCTTAAAACTGAACCCTGATGGACTCCAACACGGACTGCGAACTCATCACTCAGTACACCCTTCACCCTCACCGCACTTCGCGAATCCTCATACATCTTCATTATCACACGCACCAGCCACTCTTCCACACCAAGTTTCCTCATAGCCCACTGCACAACATCTCTAGGCACCCTATCAAAGGCCTTCTTCAGGTCTACAAACACAAAGTAAAGATCCCTGCCTGTTATTAACCCTCTCACATCCTTTTGACGCAGAGGTTGCCAGATTAGCAATAAAAAATAGATTACTCTCTCTTATAATTACCTCTCCAAAATTAGTTTTCTGCCCACAGCTAACTCAAAGACAACTGCAGAGGTTGAAGTAAATAAACTAAAGGTTTATAAATACCCCTGACGGTAACAAAGGCTTTAAAGTATCCCTAATAGGCTCAAAATTGCGTCAAGGACGTGAGAGGGTTAAGTATCTTTCCTGTATCTGCCTGACTATGAAGATAGCATCGGTTGTACCCCGTCCTGGCATAAAACCAAACTGCATATCATCAATAGAGATGCTTTGCCTGATCAAACCCTCAAGGACTCTCTCACAGACCTTCATGATTTGGTCAAGCATTTTCAGGCCCCTATAATTTCCTCTATCTAGCGCATCCCCTTTTCCTTTGTATATATTTACTATTACACTTTTGAGCCAATCCTCTGGGATTTTCTCATCTTTAATAATGGTGTTTATCAACTCAGTGATTAAGTTTACACCAGTCTCCCCTGAGGCTTTTATCATCTCCGCGACAATGTCAGAGCAACCTGGAGCTTTACCGTCCTTCATTTTATTGATTGCGTCGCTCACTACAGCTGGTGCTATCAAAGGAGGGGGCCCAGATATTGGTTTTTCGATACTAAGCTGTTCCTTATCCCATTCAAACTCTACATTTAGCAATCGTTCATAGTGTGCCTTCCATGCTTCTCGGATTTAATTTTCTGCATACACAATCTTCCCATTATCGTTTCTAACACACTGTTCACCTATAATATCCCTACTGTAATTTTTAACTTGCCTAGCTAGGTTGAAGATCCCATGAGATATTCTAGGTTCGAATCCTGGGAGAATCACATGCTTTCATTAATTTCATATGGGGTTAAGAATGTTAAAAATATAGTTAACAAGGAAAGAATATTTTTATTTTATTATTATTTTGTTTTCTTTTTAAAGTTAACTCCCTAGAGCTTTAAAAAGTACCCCCAGGACTCCGCTGCAAGATAAATTTTTGCATTTTATGGTAGAAAAACGCTCCTGCCAAAGGCTGGTTGCATTTATATTGCAGGTTCGCTATCGTTCACTAGAAAAACAGAGACGCCTTAGTGGCACGAAAGGTCTTAAAATTGACAAAGAAATGGGGCAAAAGGTCTTAAAATTGCCAAACTAATGTAGCGAACATCTTATAATCTCAAAATGAATGGTGCTAAACATGACGGAAAAGGGATCCAGATAAAAGCACCTCCGAAATGTTACAGTACTGTACTGTACTGTACTGTATAGTGTACAAGTATGTTTCTCCATTTTTCCTCTTTCGGGCCTACTGTACTTACATTCTTTCATCTTCTCCTTGAATCACTCTCCTACAAAGACTTAAGTGCTGTACAATGTTATGTCTCATCCTATTTTTGTTTCATTCACAAGGGAAAGGTTATTAAGTATTTTGGTTGGATAATAGAAGTGAATTAATATGTAACTCTAGCTATGGATTGTTATAAAAGGGATCTATTCATAACTCCTCGATATTTATGGATATATTCATCGAGACATACATGGGATTGGCTTAAATTAAATTAGGATAAAGCAAGACTATTCGATGAGCTATTCTTTATAGGATTAGCTTAAATTAAATTAGGATAAAGTAAGACTATTCGATGAGCTATTCTTTATTATCTACATAATGTGTTTGATAATGAACAAGAAAAGATTGTTGTCTACAAGAGTATAACTTCATTGTCACTACAGTACATTGTTGATTGGTAAGAGCTAAACTGAGCTTATCCTGACTGTGCAAGTTGTAACAAATACTGTAGTTGTGAGGTGTCATGCGAGAGACTATTATTGTGCCAGCTATCTGCAGACTCGTGCAACGTCCATAAACTTGTGTTGAGAATTGAGCGTTATTGCTAGTGGGAGCAGTTTTGTTTTAAGACTATGATCGAGGGCCTTCCTCAACTAAATTAAATAGCTGATAGTTTGGTTAATTGAAGGAATTATCTGTAAATCACTAAGAGTGCCATTCTTAACAGAATGAAATGTTCAATTACAATATGCCTCAAATTGTAATAGATATGATAAGGTTAACTTGTTTACTTTTAAATTGATGAAATATTAGTGGAAAGGTCCTAGAATAGTTTGGTTTGATGTGGGTATGGAGGCAATGAGGGATGCTAATACCAGTTATTTTTTTACGATTTCTTGTAAAATAGTTATGATTGTTGCAATATGACAGTTGGGTTGTTTAGGTAATTAGGGATGTCTCCATGGTTTTATTTAAATTGGTATACAGTAGTTGCTAAATCAATCTAAAAGCTAACTAGAAATAATGCAATATGCAAAGTTATAACCAGTGTGCATTACTAAGGTTTGCCTATGCTGACAAGTTGCTGTAATAATTGAAATTGTCAAGGATAAAATGTTGTGGTTATTGGTAAAGTGGCTAGGTTGTGGTTGTAGTCATTGGGAGGATGGTGTTTGAGGTTGTAGTTACGGAACCTACGTAGGTATTCGTTAATGGAATAGGGACGGGGATGTTAAGTGGTGCAGTTGTGAATGAGGTGCTTGATGATTGAATTGGAAAGGTTGGGGCAATAGTAGAAGTGGAAGATTGACTGGAAACTGCTAGAGGGTGGACATTGAGGGATTGTGTTAGAGGTTGAGCAACAATTGTGGGTTGAACAGAGAGATTTTGTTGAGCAGTGGGGAGTGCTGGTTGACTAGAGAGGGTAGGTTGGGAAAGACCTGCAAGTTGTGCCGAGAGAGTGCACGGTTCTGTAGGTGGTTGAGTGGGGGCTGAGATTTGAATGGGTATTTCAATTTGAGTGTGGGTTTCAATTTGAGTGTGGGTTTCAATTTGTGTGGAGGTGGCAATTTGAGTGGGGCTTGAGAGTTGAGTGGCTGATGTGAGTTGTGTGAGGGTTGCCAGTTGAGATGTGGGGGCTGTCTGTGGCGTGTGAGGTGCAGAGGACATAATAGCTACCCCAGGAGAACTAACGTTGCTGGTGGGCGGCGCTTGGTTAATCGGTGAATGGGCTGGGGGCGTCTGGGCAGAGGAAGTGGTGGAGACAACAGAGGTCGAACCAACCTTCTTACTGCCTCCTCCACCCCCGGATCCGCATCCTGCCTCCTCGTCCTGATGGCAGAGTCGACGGTGCTTGTGGACGAAATAGTAGCTCGGGAACTTCGACCCACACGTTTTGCAGGGGAAGTACTGCACGTTGAGATCCAGAACCTTCAATCCGGGCGATACGGATGCCCGGTCGCCGCCATAGGGAGAGACAGTTCCACTCTTTGCCCCACTAGGTCCTGCTGTTCCATTTCTGCTGCTACAACTGCTCACACTTTCCGCCTCTCCACCTGCCTGCTCCGGTTTTCCGGCGTTGGTGTCTACGTGGCTCTCGGCGGACTGCAGCAACTTGAGCTTATCAACTTCTACTGTAATGGGGTTGATATGGCGTCTCATGTGTTTCTGCCGGAAGGGGGAATTACATTTAGGTTGCTTAATATCTTGCCAAAACTGTAAGCTAATGCAAAACATAAAAAGGACTTGACAAGTTGACAGTTATAACTTTAAAATTTTGAAATATGAAGTTCATTCCCAAGCTGAAAAATAGTCATATGTTACTTAGAAATCAAAGCATTTAAGCTTTGTTCAGCTGTAGCTACCAGATGAATATCTTTAAGAAAGGAGTAAATTTTAAGTTCTAGCTATGGAGTTGAGGGAGAACTTTAGTTGGCCACTGTACCTGGTAGCAATAGTGGCTCTTGAAGGTGTGGTTGCAGTAGACACAGTGATAGGTCCTGCTATTCTGGCTGTTGGGGACTGGATGTGGAGAGATTATTGTGCTACCTCCCCCCGCTGTGGTACCCTCTGTCACAGCTCGCAGCCCCAGCACATCACTGACACCGTCTTCGTCTTCCATGGGGCGAGTGTTTTCTTCACAGGGGTCGATGTCGTCGACGTTGATCTCCATATCGGCTTCTGAATCATCATTTGAGAGGAGAGGCTGTGGGCAAAGAGTTTGGGGTTTAGTATGCAAATTAATTGTTGGTTATGATCATTCTGTGAGAGGGGATAGTTTATTTAACTGCAACATGCCTCATTCGTCCATTATTGTTGGTGATCTATGTTGTTGTTGTTGTTGTTCCCCAGGCTGCCTGGCCGAACAGCCCCAAGGTCCCGAGCAAGGCCAAGGCCGTAGAGCGCCCCCACAAAACCCTCCCTGCTTACCACTAACAAAGCCCGGGTGACCGAAGCCACTCCATGGCAGGGAGCTGAGGAGGGTGCGGAAACGCCCAGGGAAACCAAAGCCCCACCCAGGGCCTTGTGCCCCTCAGCAATTATGAAGAGAAAGTTGAGGGGCAAAGGAAAAATGTGACGCTTTGGCTTCCAATCTGCCAACCTCTAGGTTGGCAGATTGGGAGGTCAATCCACGGAAGAGACGCCGTCACTTGAGATCTAGAAAATATATAAGTAAAAGGAACAGTCGGAGTAAGCTATGGGTATGGCAGAGATCGCTCAGTTCTCACTCTGATAGACCAGCCCATCACCAAGGTAATCTATGTTGTTCTAGGGAACAGCAATTATATTTAATTTAACTTTAACCCCCACTGACCCTTCCTAAACTGAATATAGTTGCTTCTATGGTGAAAATAATATACAGTACTGGACTTTTGAATTCATCATCATATTGGGTTATAGCAAGTTTAATACATGTACTGCATATATTTAAAAATCTCAAGAAATTAAAATGTCGGTTCTCTACACTCACATTGGCCTTATAATCTCGATTGACTACCCGCTCAAAAAATACGGGTCCGTCGCAAGTTGCCACGTCTAGTACCACGGGCCCTCCTCCCCCAACCACTCCCAGTCCTCCAGCACTCCGGCCCCCACTGGCTTGGAAATTGGTGGCAGTGGCGGCAGCGGCAGTGGTGGCAGCTCGGTGGTGGTGGGTGAGGTGATGATGGAGTAAGGCGGTGCGGTTCTCCCGAGCTGCTACTCTTGCATCCACCTCCATCTCAGACTCTCGAGACAGATCTGGAGAAGGGGAGTAGTTTAAGAGACTAGATAAAATTGGTTAAGAAGAGTTCTATCATTGCATTTTTAGGAAAGGTCCTTTAACATTTTTAGTCTGCTATTCTTTGAGAAAGCATTGTCAATTTCTAACTGTTGTAATATTTTGTAAGTGTTTTTTTTCTTCTTGAGTTGTAGCTGAAGAATAGTTAAAGGGGAATGACCATTAGAAAGAAAGTGTTTAACCCTTCTTGCCCGGGCTCGCCATCCCAAGGGCATTATTGAGATCCGGGCGATCCGGCCGAAAAACGTTGTAATAGGCTAGCTGTATCTTTGTTATTTTAACTGCTAGAGAATTCCCACGCATCTTTAAACGTAGCTGTGTTTCGTATCTGTAGACTGGCGTTGAGTAGAGCTCTCTAGGTCAACTGGTTCAGTTGTGATTACTATTTCCGTGGAGA
Source organism: Paralithodes platypus (assembly GCA_032716605.1). NCBI lineage: Eukaryota > Metazoa > Arthropoda > Malacostraca > Decapoda > Lithodidae > Paralithodes > Paralithodes platypus. Next base: position 58,222 of record JAVRFV010000447.1, read on the forward strand.
GAGATTCGATGCAATGTTAGCAATATCGGACATTTGCAGACACTAATCTCGTCATAGCATACAACAACATTGATCCGACGTCTCCTTGTTTTCGGAGGTGCGGTGCGCAAAGACAGGCTTTGTTTACTTGCGTCGGACGCACAGCTTTCAAACCAAGCTTAATAGGCTTTCAAGCTTACCGATTTTAAAATGACACCCGGGCTCCTGGCCATCTGCCGCGGTGTCATTTTAAAATGACACCCGGGCAGGAAGGGTTAAAAAATATTGATTGATTATTGTGAAACCTATTACCAATTTTGAGTATCTTCATGCATTGTGACCTTACCTTGTGGAGGATTGAGAGCTGGATGGATGAGAGGACGAGGGCGGGTGGGTGTGGGTCGGATGATAGTGGCCGCTGGTCCATTGTTGTTATTGTTGGCACCAGAGGTGTGATGGTGGTGGTTGAGGTGGTTGTTGTGTGGTGGTACGAGTCTAGCCAGGCCCCGCCACACACTGAGGGCGGGTGGAACCTCTCCTAAGCCCAGCCCTCCAGCCCCTATTCCTCCGGCTCCTTCCCCAGCTCCAGTTGCCGAGGTTAAGAGGGCTTGGCAGAGGGATACAACGCTAGCCATTTGTAGCAGGTGGCCTGCTACTAACACCTGGAATGAGGGGAAATTGTGGTGAGATGGAATATATTTATCTGGGTTTAATGGAATTATAAATTGGGATAGAATTCTTATATCTTGATTGTGACTGAATATTCACTCATCAGCTGGGTATTGTAGAAAGAGGCCTTTCTCCTCATATGATTATTAATAGGCTAATTTGGTCATAGCATGTTAGTATAGGGCTACAATATTCATTAGGTATATTAGATATCTTGTTATTGTTACATATTCTTGTCTTAGAATGAACTTTACAGTTAGAAGTCAATGTACTGTATGTTAGTACAATAACGGTAATGCAGCGTACATGGCTTCTATACCAACCTCGTACAGCGTTGAAGGGGTGAGTGGCAATCGGCCCGTGTACATGTAGGTCAGAACAGCCGCAAACCCCGCCGAAGAGACGTGCGGCAAAAGCAACCTCACATCCCCACCTCCCCCGGCCCCTGCTATCCTCATTCCTCCTCCCCCTGCTGCCCCTCCCTCGGCCACCCCCCGGAGGTATGCACTGTGGGAGGCCAGGACGGAGGAATGGGCCCGGAAAAGTCGCCCCCCTGCCAGCACCCAAGCGTCATAATCCTCGTCATCGTCTAGTAGGGGACATAGGGGAGGAGGGGGCCGAGTTGTGGTGGCGGCAGGTCCATTGCTGGGATTTCCTTCACTCATGTTGCACTTTGGGGAGTTAGTTTAACTGTCTTTGATTATTTTCTAACAGGCCACTTCACTTGCGTTTCTGTTCTTGTTTTTCCTTAATTATTCTAGGGTGTTTGTAGTTTTATTAGTCATGGTCTGTGCTGTGGATGTTTTATTATAATACTGTAGTTTTATTTTCCACTTGCATTCAGGATGGATGTTTTATGGCCTTTTCAACAGATTAGTTTTACTGTAATGTAGCCTACCAGAATTCTGAGTCTTGACGCTTTTCTTCACTTAACAGTGTTTGCTGGCTTAATAACCCAGAAGTGTTGATAGCCTCTTAAGTCCTATTTTAACTATTTAAAATAATAGCGTGGAGGACAGTCGTCAACCTTCTCTACTACTTTCCTCTTTTTATCACTCTCGCCTCCCCAACTTGACTATCCCACCACAATATTAATTAGGTTCTTATGGAGAATACTTAGTTTATCAATAATCTCTAAGTCAAGGAAGTTTTCTTTCAGGAACTCTTAAGTTTCTTGAAGGCATTGTTGTAATGGATGCATGGACTAGTTGAGTGTTATTTTTGTGCCGTAGGCTATTCATAAATTTTTTTGCACTCGGTTCTCCTTAATAGTTCTGCAAGCTCCCTACAAAACTAGGACACATGAAAGTATAGGCTTGACCATAATAACTCATTGGAAAAGAGACTGGCACTCAAGAGATAGCATACGTCTCTCCACGTTTTTTATTAGGCATATACTTCAGTTACTTTTTATTAATTATAAAACTGGTATTTTCTGATTTTGCCATGTGCGTTTGTCTGACTAAAATAAATTATAAATAAATTAATAAAAATTACAAATCATTATTACTATTAATAATTGTAAACATTTGTCCTATGTATGTTAATAAAATAAATAAAATGGTGGTAATACTAATAATAATAGTAGTAAAAGTAATGATACCCTGTTATTTTAGTTTATGGCATCAAACTAATTCAGCTTAAGGTCCTTTAAAAGTCAAACTCTCAGACTCCCACAGGTCCAAGTTGAATAAAATCTGATACCAGATAAATACCAATATTTGTGAACTGTCACTCATTTCTAATTTACTGGCTATTACAATATATATTAGTAAGTTTAGGAAATACTTGAGGGGCCTTCCTAATCTATATAAATTGTTAAAAGAAACTGGCATAAAATATTAATATGCGTCACCATAGTGAAAGGGTTAATGGGAAAAGTGTGTGTGCGCGGGGGTTAAGTGGCCCCATATGCTCCTTGTTTGTAGGCTATCTTCATGTTTAATTGTGTAGGAAACGGTAACAAAGTGTGTGTGTTTAGCCTATGAGGGAGGGGGGTTGGTTGTTGATTATGACAGTAACCTAGATTATATTATTAGTTATTATTGTTACACTGCTAGCCGAATATTTGTCTAGGAATAGGCATGGGCTATGTTATCACCAAATAATTACAAGATTGTTGTATTATTAGTGTTGGGAATTTTTTCTTCACTAGAATAGAGTAGCTTTCGTGAGCTATCAGTAAATAATCAGTCAACTCTATCACTTCTGTCGATGACAGTTTAAGTCAGGCAGTCAGTCAAGCAGCCAGTCAGTCACTCGGTCGACCTCTCCACCTTGACTTCCTGAGAGCGACTGACACCACACCACCTTGGTCGGAACTTGACGAATAAATGTGGGTGTTTTGGCGGGGCAGGCTCTGATTGGCCCAGTCCCCCCACCCCGCCAGCCAACCACAGCAGAGTAAATACTAGCCCCGAGCATTGGGGAGGAAAGGAGGAATAAGAAATGGGGTATAGGAAGGGATGAGGAGAGAGGAAAGGGAAGAAGAAAATTAGGTGGGTGGAAGAGTATAATAAAGAGGCGAGAGGAAAAAACAGGTGGAGAAGAAAAATAATGAGTGGAAAAAGGATTAAGCAATAGGAAGGGATGAGACCAGGATGGAGGAAAGGGAAGTAGAATAGCAAGAGGGAAGAAATTGAAAAGACAAGGGCACGGATTAACGCATAGAGAATATCAAGAGGAAAGAAATTTAAAAGACAAGGGAACAGATTAACGCATAGAGAAGGCATTTTAAATGAGAAAAGAAGGTTAAGAGAAATGAGAGAACAAAAAATGGGGCGTAAATGAACTAGCAGAGAAGAATGAGTGTATGCAAAGGGAATATAAAGTGATGAGAATCGATAAATGGAGAACCGGTTAAGCATAAAGTGATGAGAATCGATAAATGGAGAACCGGTTAAGCGCAGTCACCCCCTTTTTTATAAATAGAAATGAATAACCGAATTAGTGCATTTACTCACTTTTTTATTAAGTATTGTGTAAACACGCCATGGTTACCGATATTTAAGTACGACGTAATATGAAGTATTTTATTACCCTAGGTGGGCCGAAGCGGGAGGAAACTAAGAAGTAGTCAAGTAGGCTACACATGTAGTCGTGTTGATATATATATAACAGTACTGGACAAGTGAAGGGTACATTGCGGTTAAATTAAATTTATTTATTTTTATTTATTTTTTTGTATAGGGAATAGTAGAACTGTACTTTAATATTAAGAAACAACTGTGACTGAAATATTCGTCTGATCTTCCTCAAAATTGATTTTACTCTCTCTCTCTCTCTCTCTCTCTCTCTCTCTCTCTCTCTCTCTCTCTCTCTCTCTCTCTCTCTCTCTCTCTCTCTCTCTCTCTCTCTCTCTCAAAAACATGTTGACAGAGGCAGCAAGGTGTGTTTTGTGCAGACAGCTGGCAAACCCCCCCCCCCTCTCCATTTTCTCTTTATATTCTCTCGCTCTCTTTCTCCAATTTCCGAATTACCGGAGAGAGAGATATATATATATATATATATATATATATATATATATATAGAGAGAGAGAGAGAGAAACACATGTGAACAAGGCCCACCTGTGTTTTGAATGAATAAACACAATATTGCTAATGGTGTTTGCTTTTTCCCTCCCTCTCCTCCTCCCTCACCCGCCCTCCTCTCTTACCCTCCAGTCTCTCAACCTCAACTACCAACATGAGACCTCTTTCATAACTGCAATCTTAATTATTACTTCCAAAACAAAAATCGAAAAAAAATTCCTATCAACATTTTCTCAACTACCAACATTTTCCCCAGTAGGAATATTTTCCCAACTTCCAAAATTGACAAGGCTACCTATATCATAGATATCAAGATTACCAAAATTGAATATGTTTTAATCCATTGTGGATTATGACGCATTTTGACAGTTTATTATTGCTACCATCAGACAATTTTATACAACTTAGGAAGGATCTGAGGGCATCTAAATGGTAAAAACGATCTCTTGACTTCCGTTTACCCTTTCTAATCTGAACAAAGTCGCCTAATAATAGCCAGAATTAACTGTCTAAAACGCATCATAATCTTCAAGGGGTTAATTTATTCCTATATTTCCCAGTAACAGTTATTAATTTATTAATTTATCCATTATCAGAGGTACCGTTGTATAGTTTCCATATCTGCTATCTTAACTTAACCCTATTTGGCCGGAGGATGGTATTTATGAGACTCCCTTGTTTCTCTCCATTAGTCTCAAGTATGACATGATAATATGGCATACTTATACTAGAATAACTAAAGCATATGGAATACTAATTCTCTCTCTCTCTCTCTCTCTCTCTCTCTCTCTCTCTCTCTCTCTCTCTCTCTCTCTCTCTCTCTCTCTCTCTCTCATATCAAAGCATTAGCACAAACGGGAAAACGGGCAACTGCATCCACACTTGTTTCAGTTCACACAAACCAACAATGCACACACAAATAAACAATACACACACACACACACACACACACACACACACACACACACGAATCCCAATCACAACTTAAACACACACACGCATGAAATAAAACATACAAACCACATGCACTTAAACACAAATTTCCGAAGCGCATAAAATATATAAATGCTAAAATAAGAATAACACACACACACACATGCATACACACACACACACACACACACACACGAGCGAGACGAGAGAGTAAACAAACATACAAACACACGGAGGAGCGGCGGGATGACTGGGTTTTCATTTGTTAGTAATTAAGTAGAGAGAGAGAGAAAGAGAGGTGTGTGTGTGTGTGTGTGTCATATAAGCTAATGTGGCCCATTTAGTTGAATGTGTATAATTTTACCCGTGGAGTTATGTAGTATTTTACGGATGTCAAGCTGAATCAAATCGCTTATAACAGTTTGAATACCCTTTAAAGTGAACGACTCCAATGGTTTCTCTTACCATAAATAAATGCTTATTGTTTATAAATTGTTATTTTTGAAATGTTTGTTGCTAAGAAAAAGTTTCACTTATTTGATACATTCGAATTGGATACTTAAGCTTCAATAATGCATCCAAAAATATAATTAATAAATAAATCATATCGACGTCAATCTGAATACAATATGTTATCCTATCGAAAGATTGTAACATTTAATCAGTTTAAACTTGACTGGACGTCATATAGTACGTGGGAGTATTCAGTAGCTTCCTATATATTTGAATTTTTAATGTACTGTAGTTAGTGAAACTATCAATTCGTACATTTTTATTTAATTATTTTTAAGGAGCAATACTACTTAGATAATTTTGTTGTGGAATATTCCAATTAATCTCGTCATAATGTAGTTATTTTCGGAACATTAACATTTAACCGTATTTTAAATTTTAAAGTCGAGTGAATGTTTATAGTATAGGTGTATAGTTAGTACAGTTAAGATTAGTACAGTTCCAAAATACCTGTGATCTTAAAATATAAAGAAGATTCAATATATATATATATATATATATATATATATATACTCTGTATACACACACATACTGTACATACACACAGTATATAGTGTTGTACTTGCATCATTTGGACATGTGTGCGTATGTGATCTTTATTGTAAACAAGATGCACTGCACATTCTATTATAAACCTAATATCTGTATGTGGAGCGATATGTGTGTGGTACATGCATTTGATGATGTGTGGGTATGCATGTGATCTTGAGGAACGTGAACAAGATCCACCACCGCATAAGCCTATTACTGATGCATAATAATAATTATAATCTCAGGTCTTTTATTAAGCGCCTTTTCTCTCCCCTTCGAGATGTTAACAACGTTAGAAACTCTTGTAATTACCGAGACCATTACCCGTCTCCCTTGCTCAAGGGGAGACTGTAACTGCCGCATATATCTCGGGAAAACAAAAACTTTAAAACCTGAGCGAGGTTTGAACGCGAGTCTGCATTATGGGAGGCAGGGACGCTATCAACTAAAGATGAACGAGTGAGAGCTAATGTATATAGGCTATACCGAAGGTGTCAAACGAATAGCAAGTCCCTTAATGTTTGTATTTATTTATGTATATGTAAAGAAAAGATTGGTGCATTCATATTATTATATCTATGGAAATGGCCAAAACAATGCTCTTTCACATTCATGTTCTTGTATTCCTTCTCATATTTATTCAAGTCATCACACACAATTGTTCCGGTTTAACACCCTACTATATGTATTGAAATACGTTGAATGTGAACAAGATCCACCGCGGCACATATAAGCCTAGTCCCGGTATATACATATACTGTATGAGTATGCGTTTGAAGATGTTTGAGCGAGCGAGAGTGTGGGTGCGCGCGTGTGTGTTTGTAGAGCGGCATACAGGATGAGCGTCGGCCTGGCTCTGCTTAATTACCAGATTGCCTGCTTATACATTAATTACAGCCCTCTTCTGCCGCCCCACACACAACCCGCCCGCCCGGGAGGGAAGGAGGCGGCCAGAGAGGATTTTGAGGGATAGGCGGAGAGAGAGCGAGAGTAAGAGACATAGTGCAGGTAGAGACCGATAAAGAGTAACTATCTAGGTAAGCGGAGAGAGAGAGAGGGGATTACTTTGGAGAAGTCTACAAAATCTTATATTTAAGAAACTATAGAAGGTTGAGAGATAGAGAATGAGTTAGTTGACAAGTTGAAAGCCGTATGTTATATTAAATTTGTAATTTGTATATAAAAGAGATAACTATATCCACACCTTGCAACAGACAAAATTATGTTGGAGGCCAGGTAAAGCCGGTGCCACACGCGTACTTTAACCCTTTCAGTATCGGTGCCACCCTTATAACTATTCTGGCTACTATTAGACGATTTTATTCAGCTTAAAATGGGCCTCCAGCAATTAAGTCTTCCATCTATCTCATTTAACAATTTTTACTACCATAGATCCATCTTAAGCTGCAGAACATCGTCTAATTATTGCTAGAACAAAATACAAAAAAAAACATCGCCGGTACAGAAGGGGTTAACGGTGGATGTATTGGAGCCACAGTATCCGAGTCGAAAAGTAGCTAAAATCGAGTCTACTATCTGACAAATTTCGCTTTCACTATGATTGTGTTTTGTATCTTTAGCTCTTAATATTGTACAGTCTAATATAAGATACGAATTAACTCTCAAAATCATTCAAAATATGAGTTAACTTGTAGCAGATTCAAGGCTCCGACACAGTCATGTAACCTAGTAACTAGTTCGTGTGATGCCAGCTTAAGGAGACGGTAGTTTAGAAGGACAGTGAGAGTAATTCATGTTTACGTTTGTGGCCTATTGTACAGAAAGCTGCAGAGAGCGAGAGAGAGAACAAAATAATGAGCAGAATACAAATTATAGTTGGAAATAGGGATGGGCATGGACAAATAAGAGTGACGTTTATGAGTTAATGGAGAAATGATGCCGAGGAAGAAATTAAGTAAATTGAATATAAGGAGAGAGAGAGAGAGAGAGAGAGAGAGAGAGAGAGAGAGAGAGAGAGAGCGAGAGAGAGAGAGAGAGAGAGAGAGAGAGAGAGAGAGAGAGAGAGAGAGAGAGAGAGAGAGAGAGAGAGAGAGAGAGAGAGAGGCGCGCGCGCGCGCCTGGCACAGAGGTAACCAGGTAAGAAAAAATTTGGAGGAGGAGATGTAAGACTGAAGGAGCAAGCTGAGGAGGTCGAGTATGAGAGAGAGGTTTACATTGATTTTACATCGATACACTGGCCACACAGACCTTTCGATCCCAGCGAGGTGGTTAGGACTTCATTCTAATATAGTAATTCCCCCCAAAAAAACAATAGTGGTAGAGAACGATAGCACAGTAGACGAGAGAGAGAGAGAGAGCTTATCTTAGCCTAATTCGTGTTATTTTATCATTATTTATCTCGTTTCTTTTCCCATTCACCATTCCGTAGGTCTACAGTTTATTTTACCCATAGTTAGTCTTCTTCTTTTACCTTTTATCCATACTGTTTCCAATATCATTCGCCCCAATCAAATTATATATATATATATATATATATACAGTAAAGTCTCTTAAGTATTTTTACATATTCAACATTACTATTTTCTCCAGATTTATAAATATATTTCTTAGATTTCGCACTTTCTCCCCACTACCCTATTCTCAACTACCCACCCTCACACTCACTGCCCCTACCTAAACCACCACCACCCCCACCCCCACCCCCATCCCCATCCCCATCCCCATCCCCATCCCCAACCCCACTTGTCTCCTCCATACCCATTTGGACTCTTACACTATTCTCACTCTCATCCCCATCCTCACACTTATCCCAACCCCACACTTATCCTAATCCAAATATCAACCCTAATCCCACACCCTAGTCTTACACAATATCTTTCACTATTATCCCACCCATACCCTCTGCCCCACTTATCCAACCCTACCTCCCTCCCCCACTCTGTTGTTATTCCAACCTTAATCCCACATCCTGCTCTTTATGTACACCAGTTCACCCACCCTTAATCCTACCTCCCTCCCCCTTCTCTTATTCCAATCCTATTCCTAATCCCAACCTAATCCCACACCCTGCTCTCTTTGTACAAACGTTCACCCACATTTTCACTCTTGCCCACTTACCCAAACACGCTCCCCCCCCACTCTCTTATCACAAATCCTACCAATCCTAATCAAATCCCAACCCTAATTCCACATCCTACTCTTACACCATCTCTTTCACTGTAATCTCACCCTTTCCCTCTTCCCCACTTACCGAGACCTCCCTCCCTCCTCCCACCCTCTTCATAACCCTCTCTCTCTCTTCTACTCTCTCCCTCTCCACCTCGATAATTAGTTAATACAGAGGCGGTCTTTAATGAAGGTTCAATATTGGCCTGGTTCCGTTTTTTCCTTGTGTGTGTGTGGTGTGTGTGTGTGTGGTATGGGTGTTGTGTGTGTGTGCGTGTGTAGTGTGGTGTGTGTAGTGTGTGGGTGTGTGTGTGTGGTGTGTGTGTTGGTTTGTGTGTGGTGTGTGTGTGTGTGTGTGTGTGTGTGTGTGTGTGTGTGTGTGTGTGTTGTGGTGTGTTTGGTGTGTGTGTGTGTGTGTGTTGTGTGGTGTGTTGTGTGTGTGTGTGGTGTGTTGTGTGTGTGGTGTGTGGTTGTTGTGTGTGTGTGTGTGTGTGTCGTGGTGTGTGTGTTGTGTGTGTGTGTTTTGTGTGTGTGTGTGTGTGTTGATGTGTTTGTTGTGTTTGTGGCACCTGTGTGTGTGTGTGTGTTTTTGTGTTGTGTGTTGTGTGGTGTTTGTTGTGTGTGTGTTTTGTGTGTGTGTGGTGTGTGTGTGGTTGTGTGGTGTTGTGTGTTGGTGTGTGGTGTGTGTGTGTGTTGTGTTGTGTGTTGTGGTGTGTGTTTTGTGTCTGTTTGTGTGTGTGTGTGTGTGGTGTTGTGGTGGTGTGGTGTGGTGTGTTGGCTTCGTTGCGTTTTGAGGTTTTTGAAATTCTGTATGTTCAGCGTTTTTATTGAAGTGGTGTGAATTTGTGTTTTGCTTGCGTGTGGTGAAATTTGTGTTTTGCTGCGTGTGGGTGAATTTGTGGTTTTGCTGGCATTGCGATAAGTCTTAATTTTGTTTTGGTTCCTTCGATATGCGGTGTCAAATTTGTGTTATGTATATAATGTACCAGAATGTCGTATAATGCCCATATTGCATCCCCGTTTCTCATCACTTGTGCGTGCGTGGATAGAATTTTCTTTTCTTTCGCTATGCGGAGTCTCCGTTTTTTATGTGGCCTAAAATAATCGCATATGTCGACATGATGTGTGTAACCGTATTGGGGTTGTGGTCTTCTTCGTTATTCTTGGTCAGCTTGTGCGTTGCGTATGGTTATATGGTGTGGGAAATGTCTTACTGGAACCGTTCATCGTGGCGTATGGTTATATGGTGTGGGAAATGGTTCTTGTACTTGACCGTTTTCATCGCTGCGTATGGTTTTTATATGGTGTGGGAAATTGTCTTGCTGACCCGTTCATCGTGCCGTATGGTTATTTTGGTGTGGGAAATGTCTTACTGGACCGGTCATCGTGCGTATGGTTATATGGTGTGGGAAATGTCTTGCTGACCGTTCATATCGTGCGTATGGTTTTATCATAGGTGTGGGAAATGTCCTTACTGACCGTTTCAACTCGTGCGTATGGTATATATGGTGTGGGAAATGTCCTTACTGACCAGTATCATCGTGCGTATGGTTTATATGGTGTTGGGGAAAAATGTCCTTGCTTGACCGTTCATCGGTGCGTATGGTTATATGGTGTGGGAAATTTCTTCTTACTGACGCTGTTTCATCGTGCGTATGGGTTATATGGTGTGGGACATGTCTTACTGACCGGGTATCATCGTGCGTATGGGTTATATGGTGTGGGAAATGTCTTACCTGACCGTTCATCGTTGCGTATGGTTTATATTGTGTGGGAAATGTCCTTGCTGACCGTTCATCGTGCGTATAGGTTATATGGTGGTGGGAACTGTCTTACTGACCGTTCCTCGTGCGTATGGTTGTATGGTGTGGGAAAGTGTCCCTTGCTGACCGTTCCTACGTGCGTATGGTTATATGGGTGTGGGAAATGTTCTTACTGACCGTTTCATCGTCGCGTTATGGTTATATGGTGTGGGAAATCGTCTTGTACTGGGGACTCGTTTCATCGTGCGTATGGTTATATGGGTTGTGGAAATGTCCCTTGCTGAACCGTTCATCGTGCGTATGGTTATATGTGTGTGGGAAATTTCTTACTGGGGGGGACCGTTGCATCGTGCGTATGGTTATTATGGTGTGTGGAAATGTCTTACTGACCGTGTCATCGGGGGTGCGTTATGGTTATATGGTGTGGGAAATGTCTTACTGACCGTATCATACGTGCGTATGGTTATATGGTGTGGGTAATGTCTTGCTTGACCGTTCATCGTGCGTATGGTTATATGGTGTGGGACATTTCTTACTGACGCGTTTCATCGTGCGTATGGTTATATGTGGTGGGGAAATTTCTTACTGACCGTTCCCGTTGCGTATGGGTTATATGGTTGTGGGAAAATTTTGTCTTACTGACCGTTCATCGTGTCGTATGGGTTATATGGTGTGGGAAATGGTTCTTATGACCGGTTCATCGTGCCACCTTTTTGGCCGAAAGGATTTAAGGGGGAGATGGTTCACTTTTTGGGGGCATTTTTGGCATGTATTCCATTATGTTTCTAGTTTCCTGCCTAGGACCTCCATGAAAACTTAAAAAAATATCCATTAGATCCCCCTTGTTGATTAATTGTACATTTTCCGGTAGAAAAATGTCCCGGCCGAAGGCCGGTTCTTCCAACATTACAGGCTCACTATCGTTCCCCAGGGAAAAATCGACACTAAAATAGCACGAACGGTCTAAATATTACTAAGAAATGGGGACGACATGTGTTTAAAATATTACCATTGTAATGGAGCAAACATCTTAACCATCTGAAAACTAATGGGTGCCCTAAACATGCGGGAGAAAGTGGTCCAGAAAA